>CM065811.1:173628000-173793000 GCA_033398695.1 Orobanche coerulescens
GCTCATTGTACTGTTGAAACTTGATTCTGGTTCTTTGTTTATTTGAGTTGTGAAGCGGCTTTCATATCAATTTCCTATGGACATAGGATAAATTTGTTTAGCATCGTGTGCATTTGTCATTTCAACATATAACATTCAACAAGGGATCTCCTTGATGGACATTTGTTTTAATTGTGATTTTGCAGATTACAAAGTCCTGGCACATTCTGAAAATTTAGTTTTCTTGAATGATGAACAACGTTCGATTCTTGAGGTTGTAATTGTTAATTTTCCAAGTTTTTTGGGTTTTATTCTATATACATTATTATGAGCTTGTGGTGAACTGATATTTTCTGTAATTTTGACGAGATTAGTCTATTCCCCGCTTCTAGGGCAAAAGTGAGTAATTTGGTGTTTATTTTTCTTTTTTTGTACACAAGTTAGTGCGACAATGAATTGGTGAAAGAGCGATATCCCCTGATTTTTTATGTATCTATCTTCGTGCAAAAGAAAAACTTGAAGGAGGGCTATAATCTTAAGTGGTTAAAAAATTTACATATTGGAATGATACAAAGACCATCCGTATTGTTTTGCTTAATTGGGAAAAAAAATTATGCTTAATAATTATAAATTACCAATTGGTTATTTTAATTTCATCTTAAAGTGCTCGATTTTCTTTAATAATCTCTATAATATATGAATAATTACCGACTTTTATTTTCTTAAATTTGTGAAAATCTGCTAATGTAGTATATACACCGTATTTTGACTGAGATGTATAGATTTGGCATAAATAATAATGTAAAAGAGAGATGATGATACACATTTATGGGTGTGTCACAGTTAGTAAACGAGTAATAGGATCAATAGAAGGTTAAATCACAACATTTAAGAGATTGATTTTTGCAACAAAAATTCTACTATTCTGCCTCCAAAAACAATTCCTGAAACGGCAAAAATAAATGGTGCAAATATGTGCTATGGGATAAACAAACGATAGTTCCTTCTGCTGTCAAAATGATTTTTGATCTCCTCAACGATAATTTTTTGTACGAGTTGTGATTGATTTTTTTTTTAATGGTGATAAGTGTTTTGAGCCTTAGCCCTATTTCTATCTCCCTCTTATTCTCTCTACTTCATCGCTATTTATTTTTGCCACAAACCATCCAACCCACTTCAACATCCTTCACAAACATGTGCATTTTTCTTCAAACTCCACATCTTTTTTTTTTCATGTCTTTTTGTTGTTGGGTTTTCATGTTCTTAGATTATGTGGTTGAAAGTTGGAATTACGTTGTCTCTAATGATATGATTGACGTGGGATGCACTGGAGAAAAATTAATAGTGTGACGCTTAATCACTGATGATAAAATTTCATCTCTCATTCTTATTAGAGTAATATATTCTACCTACTACTAAAGTTAACTATAAAAATGTAATATCCGGAATTTCTATTATTATTGTTTAATGTTATCCGAGTTATGTTGTACAGCATGGAATCTGTACAGTATGGGTAAAATAATTAAAGGACCGAGACATCTGTATTGGTATAATTGTCGTACTTGGTCGACAATTGGATGTAAGAAGTATATGTATTCAGTATGCCGTATGTTCGTATTCTGTATGTTGAGACGTTGGAAAAGAATAGCTGAAAATGGCTAAGTGTAACATTATTAGCGCACGCTAATAATCATGAGTAGCGCACGCTATCGCGCGGTGATTAGCGCGCGCTACGTTTATAGGTTAGCGTCGCTAGTGCGCATGCATCGGAAGGAATCTGCGTGTGGACCCGACTGCTTTCGGCGCACGTTCTGATAAGTCAATGGATGTTGTAATGTAGTGTTAGCGCACGCTAATGCATGTTGATTAGCGCACGCTAACTGTATATTGGGACAAAAAGGAATCTTATCCTAGTCAGAGCTGTCGGCGTGTGGACCCGTGTTCGGAGCATACAGACAACGAGTCAACTAATGTTAGCGCACGCTAAACGCAAGGACTTGCGTACGCTAGAGAGTGTAAATTACGTACGCTAATGCATGGGCATTACGTACGTAAGCTCATGTACGAAGCCAGACAGTAGTCTCTGGACTACGATAGCGCACGCTAACAAAGGTCAGTTAGCGCACGCTAAAGCCTTAGCGCACGCTAAACATGAGATGTTAGCGCACGCTAGTAATGCAGTCTATATAAGGGACAGACGGGTATTATGAAGCATTTCGTCCATTCTTTCACTTTCAGTCGATAGAGAGAGCTTTGGGAGGTTCTTGAGGTTCCCAAGCACGGTGAGGTGGTGATCTTTAACAAGATTAAAGATGGAAATCATGGATTAAAGCTTTGTTCTTGAAATCATTGGTGATTCTTGGAAATGGATTCAACCTTGGAAATCAATCCATTCCTTCATAAAGGTAATCACTTTTCATCTTTGGATTTCGTTTTGGATTGAATGTTGATGATTATTACATAAACAAGTTTGACAAGCATGATTATGAGATGGTATAGGAGTATGATGATATTAATATGATTCTTGTGATTTAGATTGTCGTTCGTTTTCTTGAGATAAGTGGATTAATCCTTCTCCTCAGTTTCGGATGTTGATGTTATTGTAGATGATTACTCTTTGTAATGGAAGATTAAGGAAGTGTGGTTACGTTCTTGACGTTTCGTGTATTAATATTAAGAAAGATGATATATGGATATAGAACTTGGATTATAAGTTGGATGATTGTTTATATGTTAAAGGATATCGGATTTCGTTGTTTTGATAGCTTTGAACATGATTCAATCACTTGGTGTTCTTGAAATCGCCATAAGTTGATCGGTATCGAAAAACATGCATCATCGGCATTAGCGCGCACGCTCGTTTCTTGCCTAGCGCGCTAACGGGAGCAACTTAGCGCACACTACGTTAGGTGATTAACGTGCGCTAAGAAGCCGAAAGTGCGATTTTCGTGTTGTGGTTGTAAATTCGTCTTTGGTTTGAGTAGGATTAATTCGACTAATGTTTAATCGAGATATTGTCGAGCCGTTGGGTTTGTGAATTGGTTTTATCGATTGTTGATTGTTATCGAACTTGTTGTCTATCGATTCATCGTAATAGGTTGAGAATATTGATCGGTGATTACAACCGTGTGTTGCGGTCGAGCTCGAGTATGTTCGTGAATTGCTTTGGTCGGGACCAGGGACTTGTAGATGACGGAAATGGAATTGGTAACTTCTTCATCGGTATCGAGGTAAGTTATTACTTGCTCGATTCATAATATTAAATGAATGGTTTCCGTTTCATTCCTGTATATTTCCTAAAGCAATGTTTATAATCGTAATCACATGAGATTTGAGATTATAAATCGTATTCGAGTTTTCGGAATATCAATCATAATGTATATGATTTACTTTTGTTATTGGTATATCGAGGATATATTGTGATAAAGACGGAGATATGAATTATCTGCAATTCGTGATACTTTGGACCGTCGAGTATTGAGGATAATGGTTCGTGATGGTTTAGACATTGAGATCATTCTCGAAGGACTCGGGGCAAGTACTCTAATCTATTTTATCATTTGTGTCGATTATGTCATGATACATTCGTGTATCGTTGTTGTCATGCGTTTGTGCATTGTTGTTGTCGTGTATTGTGTCTGCTTTGTTTTGTGCGGTTGTGTATTGTTGTCATATGTCCACCTCGTGTTGGTCCGACGGATCATCGGGATCTATGCTAGCGTCTACTGGATCATCGGACGGGTTTTCCACCTCGGGTTGGTCGGGACGATCATCGGGGATCTAGGCGGTGAACGCTGGATCATCGGATTGCCATGTATTGTTGTGCATATGTATATTATGGATTTGCCATAAGTATACATTGTCATTATTGTTGTGATCATATTGACGTTGTCATATGAGTATGCATTTGTAGGTCTTGTGTTAGGACCATGTCCGTATGTTGTGTGGATCGATCTCGGATTAGGTGACGTGATGGAAATGGTATTTCGTATCTTGAGGTATGTTCCGTATTTCCTTGATACTTGTCTTTGATGGACAATCGATTTTCGTATTGAAATTGTCGACGTCATCCGATGGATTCAATTGGCGAGTTGGTATAATTTCCGTATCGCGAGTTATGATAATGTTTTTGAGAACCTTGGGTATTGTTGAGATACCGCATGGATATTTTGGTATTATCTCATGGTGATGTTAAGGATACGAATTGTGGATTTTCGTAAAGTTAAGACGGTAAGATTACATTGGTCGTATTCTTACTTAGTATTTCCATTGATATGTAATTATTGACGTGATGTGATGGTTATCATTGTTGGATATTATGGCTGACCCCGTCGTGGGCTTTCTTTTTAGGTTCTTGGATTATCAAGCTTGTAGCGGTCGTGGAGAGATGAGCTTCCCGGAGGATACAGGCTAGAACATGTATTTGTGTATTGAGCTTCATTCGGTTGTTGTATTCATTGCTAGAGTATTTTAATCGTTTGTCTTTTTCCGCTGCGTGAGTATTTTTAAATAGTCTTTTGGTATTTGGTAACTTAGGTTACCTTGGCGATCGTTCTCTAAATCTATTCTGTCGGTACGTGTAAGCGATAGCTTAACGTATGTACTTAAACTGTTGAGTCTTGGCATTTCGGGCCTTGTGGTTTCAAATGAGTTTTTACGACGGTTTGATAAACGAGTTTTATAAATCTTCAAATGGTTTTAATAGATAATACCGTCGTTAGCCTCTTGGGCGTTTTGTAAATGTTTGCGAAAATTTCTTTCAGCCTTGTGGTTTCCATCTCGGGGCCCACGGCGCTGTAATATTCCCGGTCGGATCTGGGGGTGTTACAGAATATGGTATCGGAGCTTAGGTTGAGAAAACCTAGGCATTTGGGTCGAGTTGGGTCGTGCTTTTGTCGTGTCATTCGAGTTGTTGGTTGACAAGTGTTTGAGCTCTGGGTTTTTGTTGTTCACTCGGGCTTGTGCGTTATGTGATTTACCAGTGTGGTACTGGGATTGTTGTAACTTTTTCAAATGGTGTTAACGTGTTTCTTCAGATAAAGTTGTGTTGTGTTCTCGAGTTGCACTGAGTTGGCAAAATGTGTGTTTTGAAAATATCCATGTCGAGTAATTTTTAGAGTCGAGGCATGTGCCAAGATCACGGGGAATCGTCGGCTTCACGATCTGTAAGTAATTGGATTTTGAATTTCATTAAGATTTATTGCCGTTCTAAGTTGATATGTTTTGAGATTCAGCAGATATCATGCGTTACGGTATAAGTTGACAGATATGGGACAGGATTTATGATCTCGAGAAGCTATGATTTTGGAAAATCAATATGTCGGTTAAGTTTTGGAGCAATTGTGTATTCGGAGAAGGACTGGGAATTGTTGAGAAGAACATGTAGTCATGTTAAGTCATTTTGGAAATACATGAAATCTTTTGAGCATTTGAAAATGGTACTTTTCAAAATGAATGTTTTCTGATGTTTTACCGTAAATGATTTTTGGGCGAGACCCAATAGATTTTTAAATTGTTTTATAACTCAGACTTGGGGTCCGAAAAGAGTTTCCTACTTTTTAAACTCCTTGTAATGCGGAACGAGATACGGCCGAGACCCTAATATTTCAAAAGGCTTTTTGTTTTCTAAAACTCCCGAGATTAATAAAATATTTTACCAATCGCTTATCGATTTTATTTCCGCCTTTCGAGGTTTTGCTTTACTTGTTCAAATGAAACTTCTCGGGAAGCCTTTCACGCGTTGATTTGTTTCAATATTTTGTCATAACATAGTTGAGGTGATCCGTAATGGGATATGGTCGACGTTGTGAGCCATATGTGGATAAAGGAGTTTTGGTCGGAGTTTATTTATTGAGATTTTGAAACTCTATCGTGTGGTTTTCCAATGGAATGTCGGTGGAATTTGTGACGAGTCGAATTGGTATACAGGAGTATAGATGCGGTCAATCATTTGGATAGTTTTCATTTTTAAAACTTCGAAATCGTGTGGATTCGAAGGAAACTGTTATCGAACACTTGGCATTTGGGAGCCAGTTTAATTTTTCGATAATTAATTTCATAGTCTTACGGAAATTTATGTTTTTAGTTTTGAAATTTTTGAAAGAACTTTCAAAATTGTCTTCGTGACAAGAATATATGATTTCAAACTGGTTTTGTAAATGTGATCGTGGTACATACGCATTTAATGCATAATGCATATCGTGGTGAAGTTGTCAATGAGATTCACGAACTGGATAAGACATCAGTATGGTACGTGGATAAGAGATTCGAACTTTAGTATGGCAGTTTTGTTATCCAGGATGATCGGTTGATCTATTGAATGAGAGAGATATGTTGCGTGTTGTAGATTCATGCACGGGATGTAATTTTGGGCTGTGGATTTTATGAAACCGGGACATGTGTGTTATGTGATTCCATTGAGTACGGTATTAGCGCGATTTTATCATAGTGAATTTTGAATGATTTCTTTGTAAGTATAGATTTGGGGAGGGTGACCCCATCTTTGGTGGGTTTTGATATTGAGTGGTCGCTCCCACTCCATGTATGATTGGATATGTTCGTCGGTTTATGATTGGTTGTTCGTATGCCGAGGAGTATGTTCGATCAGTGTGTTTATTGAGATCCACCGTATGTGATTGGTTTGTCGCTTTGAGAATGCTATTCTTTCGTATATCCGCTTCCGTGGTTCCGTGTTGACCGTGTTGGAGTTTATCATGGTGATGATATTCTCGATTGCGTTTCGACCTTTGGATTGGTCATATTAGAGTTCATCATGTCAATGATATTCTCGATTAATTTATGGGTTGATCATTCTTGGTGATCATCGGCGTTGATTTTGTGTTGATATTTCGGGATTCGTTGCCATTGTGTTGGGCGGTTGTTTCACGGATGTATCGTGTATTATTGATTTGTATCGATTGGGATTTGATTGTGCGATCAAAGACAAGATCTAACACGGATAGATTATTTCATTTGCCGATAATATATCCGGTTGGGACTTATGGAATTGTTATTGTAAGCGTGTTGAGGCTTTTCAAGAAAGTCACTTGCTAGTATCTTAGAAGATCGTCGACTTGGCCACATGTAAGTATGCTATTTTAGTTATTCGGTAATAATGATGATTCATCGTTGTGATTATTTTGGGATATTTTGGTTGAACGGTTTATTTGTTTTTATGACGGATTGCAAGTTTCGAGGACGAAACTTATTTTAAGTGGTGTAGTATGTAATATCCGAATTTCTATTACTATTGTTTAATGTTATCCGAGTTATGTTGTACAAAGATGGAATGCATGCAGTATGGGTAAAATAATTAAAGGACCGAGACATCTGTATTTGTATAATTGTCGTACTTGGTCGACAATTGGATGTAAGAAGTATATGTATTCAAGATGCCGTATGTTCGTATTACGTATGTTGAGACGTTGGAAAAGAATAGCTGAAAATGGCTAAGTGTAACATTATTAGCGCACGCTAATAATCATGAGTAGCGCACGCTATCGTGCGTGATTAGCGCACGCTACGTTTATAGGTTAGCGTCGCTAGTGCGGGAGATCGGAAGGAATCTGCGTGTGGACCCGACCGCTTTGCGCACGTTCGATAAGTCAACGGATGTTGTAATGTAGTGTTAGCGCACGCTAATGCATGTTGATTAGCGCACGCTAATCGTATATTGGGACAAAAGGAATCTTATCCTAGTCGAGTCGCCGGCGTGTGGACCCGTGTTCGGAGCATACATAAACGAGTCAACTAATGTTAGCGCACGCTAAACGCAAGGACTTGCGTACGCTAGAGAGTGTAAATTACGTACGCTAATGCATGGGCATTACGTACGTAAGCTCATGTACGGCCGCACGGTAGTCTCGGACTACGATAGCGCACGCTAACAAAGGTCGATTAGCGCACGCTAAAGCCTTAGCGCACGCTAAACATGAGATGTTAGCGCACGCTAGTAATGCGATCTATATAAGGGACAGACGGGTATTATGAAGCATTTCGTCCATTCTTTCACTTTCATCGATAGAGAGAGCTTTGGGATGTTCTTGAGGTTCCCAAGCACGGTGAGGTGGTGATCTTTAACAAGATTAAAGATGGAAATCATGGATTAAAGCTTTGTTCTTGAAATCATTGGTGATTCTTGGAAATGGATTCAACCTTGGAAATCAATCCATTCCTTCATAAAGGTAATCACTTTTCATCTTTGGATTTCGTTTTGGATTGAATGTTGATGATTATTACATAAACAAGTTTGACAAGCATGATTATGAGATGGTATACCGAGTATGATGATATTAATATGATTCTTGTGATTTAGATTGTGTCGCTCGTTTTCTTGAGATAAGTGGATTAATCCTTCTCCTCGTTCGGATGTTGATGTTATTGTAGATGATTACTCTTTGTAATGGAAGATTAAGGAAGTGTGGTTACGTTCTTGACGTTTCGTGTATTAATATTAAGAAAGATGATATATGGATATAGAACTTGGATTATAAGTTGGATGATGGTTTATATGTTAAAGGATATCGGATTTCGTTGTTTTGATAGCTTTGAACATGATTCAATCACTTGGTGTTCTTGAAATCGCCATAAGTTGATCGGTATCGAAAAACATGCATCATCGGCATTAGCGCACGCTACGTTCTTGCCTAGCGCGCTTAACGGAGCAACTTAGCGCACGCCACGTTAGGTGATTAACGTGCGCTAAGAAGCCGAGAAAGTGCGATATTTTCGTGTTGTGGTTGTAAATTCGTCTTTGGTTTGAGTAGGATTAATTTGACTAGTGTTTAATCGAGATATTGTCGAGCCGTTGGGTTTGTGAATTGGTTTTATCGATTGTTGATTGTTATCGAACTTGTTGTCTATCGATTCTTGTAATAGGTTGAGAATATTGATCGGTGATTACAACCGTGTGTTGCGGTCGAGCTCAGTATGTTCGTGAATTGCTTTGGTCGGGACCGAGGGACTTGTAGATGACGGAAATGGAATTGGTAACAGCTTCATCGGTATCGAGGTAAGTTATTACTTGCTCACCATAATATTTAATGAATGGTTTCCGTTTCATTCGTGTATAATTCGTATAGCAATGTTTATAATCGTAATCACGGGAGATTTGAGATTATAAATCGTATTCGAGTTTTGGGAATCAATCATAATGTATATGATTTACTTTTGTTATTGGTATATCGAGGATATATTGTGATAAAGACGGAGATATGAATTATCCGCAATTCGTGATACTTTGGACCGTCGAGTATTGAGGATAATGGTTCGTGATGGTTTAGACATTGAGATCATTCTCGAAGGACTCGGCAAGTACTCTAATCTATTTTATCATTTGTGTCGATTATGTCATGATACATTCGTGTATCGTTGTTGTCATGCGTTTGTGCATTGTTGTTGTCGTGTATTGTGTCTTCTTGTTTTGTGCGATTGTGTATTGTTGTCATATGTCCACCTCGTGTTGGTCCGACGATCATCGGGGGATCTATGCTAGCGTCTACTGGATCATCGGACGGGTTTTCCACCTCGGGTTGGTCGGACGGATCATCGGGGATCTAGGCGGTGAACGCTGGATCATCGGATTGCCATGTATTGTTGTTGTGTATATGTATATTATGGATTTGCCATAAGTATACATTGTCATTATTGTTGTGATCATATTGACGTTGTCATATGAGTATGCATTTGTAGGTCTTGTGTTAGGACCATGTCCGTATGTTGTGTGGATCGATCTCGGATTAGACCGACGTGATGGAAATGGTATTTCGTATCTTGAGGTATGTTCCGTATTTCCTTGATACTTGTCTTTGATGGACAATCGATTTTCGTATTGAAATTGTCGACGCCATCCGATGGATTGAATTGGCGAGTTGGTATAATTTCCGTATCGCGAGTTATGATAATGTTTTTGAGAACCTTGGGTATTGTTGAGATACCGCATGGATATTTTGGTATTATCTCATGGTGATGTTAAGGATACGAATTGTGGATTTTCGTAAAGTTAAGACGGTAAGATTACATTGGTCGTATTCTTACTTAGTATTTCCATTGATATGTAATTATTGACGTGATGTGATGGTTATCATTGTTGGATATTATGGTGACCCGTCGTGGGCTTTCTTTTTAGGTTCTTGGATTATCAAGCTTGTAGCGGTCGTGGAGAGATGAGCTTCCTGAGGATCTTGGCTAGAACATGTATTTGTGTATTGAGCTTACATTCGGTTGTTGTATTCCATTGCTAGAGTATTTTAATCGTTTGTCTTTTCCATTGCGTGAGTATTTTTAAATGGTCTTTTGGTATTTGGTAACTTAGGTTACCTTGGCGATCGTTCTCTAAATCTATTCTGCAGCCGATGCGTGTAAGCGATAGCTTAACGTATGTACTTAAACTGTTGAGTCTTGGCATTTCGGGCCTTGTGGTTTCAAATGAGTTTTTACGACGGTTTGATAAACGAGTTTTATAAATCTTCGAATGGTTTTAATAGATAATACCGTCGTTAGCCTCTTGGGCGTTTTGTAAATGTTTGCGAAAATTTCTTTCAGCCTTGTGGTTTCCATCTCGGGGCCCACGGCGCTGTAATATTCCCGGTCGGATCTGGGGGTGTTACAAAAAATTACCCAGAGATTTAGATTAATTAAGAAAAAGAATACCAGTGATATTTAATAAAATAACAAATACTATATTTTTTATTTGCACCCGCAATAGAAGTAGTTGTAATATTTTTTTTTAAAAGTGCCTTTTCCTAATTGATTAACCTCATCGGTATTTTTATAATTATCCCTTTATTTTTAGGATATTATACATTAGGATATGACCATTTATATATAATATTTAGAGAAAATCTCATTTAAGAAAGAAAATTAAATTAATATTATTAATTGTAGCTCAAGGACAAGTGATATTGAACACAATCATAGAAAGATGCTTACTAATTTAGATCTTATGTTGCACCTTTTACGTATTTTTATGGCTTAAAAATATTTACAAATAATTTATATTTTTAAAAACAACCGTCTGGAGCAAGTGTTGGCATATGTTACCATTTACTTGAGAAAGTCAGTTTTACTCGTGACCAAAAGTTATAATTTACTTGAGAAAACTAATTTTGTCTTGTTGTTATTGTTGTGTAATGGAATCATTATTATTTATATTTCTTTGAATCTTATATTTTATTATGAACATTGTGTATGATGCAAATTATTGTAATTACTTTTTAGATGTATACATGGCGAAATTGTCAAAATTACAGGGAAAATTCTACCACTCATTTTTAAAAATCATGTTCATAACATCGTAACTATGGTAAATTAAGTATCCACGTCTAAAAAGGGTATTTCCTTTATTTATGTGGTAATCTATTATGGTTGGATTCATACCAACCTGAATTTGCCACTAATCATTTTGTAAGTTGTAGAATTCGTCCTTGGATTTTAAAATATAATTTAAACATGTGTGAGGAAATAATAATTTATGCTCTATATGTTCTTTTGTTTATTAGTGTTGTTTCGTATTTACAACTACATAGAGTGATAGGAAACATTATTTTATGATAGTTATTTTCATTTGATGTGAATTGAAGATGGAACCGCAACCGGTGGAACCGAAGAGGTTATACCCTGATGGATTAGTTAATGAGCCAGAGATGTGATGCAATGATGCCTTATACATTCTTCAAACATTTGAGATAGATTTATTTTCTTTGTATCAGTCTATTTATGTATTATTTATTTTGAGACAATATATAATTTGTTATTGAGAGTGTTGGATGTATAAATATTCTGTTATATTTGAAATTTTTGAAAGTACTCTAAATATTAATAATTAATATACTTCCCGTGCAGCGCACGAGTGAAAAGGCTAGTTATCATATATAGGTATTCAGAGCACGGCCACCTTAAGTCTCTCTCACATGTTGCTATTTTATAATTTATGAATTTTTATTTATTTAAAATCTTCTATCCCGCACCAGTTTTGGATGAGACTCAATCAGTTGAAAAACTAAATAAATACTTACCAATGACGAGGTAGCGAGTTAACATTCAATCTCCCCAGAGCATCAATTTGGAATTTCAATTTCAGATAATGTGTTGAGAGTAAGTGGAGTAAAACGGAGCGAGGGTGCTATTAGGCGAGTCAAAATTCGTGTAGACTCTACTTCGGTTAAAAGATGGAAGGATCAATCACCACTTTTATATTGCACCATCAATTTAATTTGAATAATTATTGAGTTGACCAAATAATAGCTTTCTATTTGATTGAAAATATAATTTAAATAATTATTAAGATAGCCAAACTAATATTTGTTTTTGTCGAGAACTGTAATTTTACCAATTTATTAACGTCTTACATTTATTAACTGTAATTATTAAGAATTTGACTTTTAATATGATATTAGACAGGTCCGAGTATATAATTTCTAAACCAGTTCGGACGGCTGAACTGTAGTATCATCGCTTTGAGCATTACTATTTAAATTTGAGAGGAAAGTAGGTAGTAATAAACCACCTTTTAATTGAATTAGGGATGAGTAATTATATAAAGTTCAGGTGACTCATTGTCTTACCGTTTCAGTTTATCACTGTGTTCTTCGTAGTGAACAACTTTGTATGGTTGGACCTTAATCAAACATTAAGTTATTTTTTATATTTCTATTTTTACATTACAATGTAAAGCAACTTCCTGTCGAAATTCGACAGACTACATGATAGTTACTATATGAAAATCCCAAATTAAAGTTTTCATGCGTATTTACCTGCTGTTCCGGAATATTCTTTCCTTATTGGTGTCTTACCTAATACTTGTTGTAGGGGGATAGAGATATGGAAGGTTCTAGACTCTTCCAGAGGTAGTAGGATCCTGTTAGATGTCTTACCTTAACTAGGAATCTTATGTATGGAAGGACTCTCATTGTAATGCCTATATAAAGGCCCCTGTATTCATTGTTATCAATACAATTGATTTGCTGTCTTTTACTTTCTCCTGAAACACGTTATCAGCACGTAGCTCGAAGAAAAAAATCGGCCCGGCCAATGCTGGCCGCCGCCCGCCGCTACCCAACCGCCCCACGCCGGCCATCGCAGCTGCTTTGCCAGATCCGCCGCCGCCAAGCACGCCGTCGCCCCAGCCCGACATCCATCGCGCGCGCCCGGCCGCACTGCGTCGCTGCCCAGCCACCACCGCCGGACTACCACCACCGCCGCCTCCACCGATCCAGTACAGTCGGAATGCCACCGCCGATCCAGCCCAGCCGGAACGCCGCCGATCCAGTCCAGCCACCACCGCCGCCGGCCTGCTCCAGCCCAGCCAAGTCCGACCCGATTCAGAACCTCGGACCAAAACCCGAACATCAACTTATTTTTGGAAGCCGCCAAAATTGCGCCCCCGGTTTCACGTCGTCGCATCGAGTACCAACCGGTAGATCAAAGCACACCACAAATTCATCCACATCACGTGCCTAATTTTATAATCGAGGTAATTATCTGACTTGTCCCTATTCAATTCTCTCCTTTTGGGGAATTTTTCTTTTGGGGACATGGGTTATTGGGTTCTTTATCTCCCATGCTACTTTGTGGTGGATGAGACCGCGAGAGAAGTCAGTAACTCTGCGTGTCGAAGAAACTGTGTGACGGTCCTGGGGGAGTCACGGAATTGTTGAAAGTCGATACTTGTGGTTGTTGCATACACCACGTATCTGGGGGCGATCTGATATCGCCGTTTCTTTTTTGTCAATTTTACTAAACAACAATTAAGGGAAGTACATCGAGTAACGGTTATGTTACACGCTTTTAAAAGCATCGATTGTGACCGTTTACATTATCACTGAAAATCCAACAAGACTAAATTCCTCTTGTTTATATCTTGTAGATGGCACAAAGCTCCAATGTTCATCCGGAGTTCGACATCCTTGACCATGCTGGTAAGGAATACCATAGGTGGGTCTCAGACGTTCGCTTGGCGTTCGTCGGTAAGATATTTACAACCACCATCTTTCCCTCTAACGAGCCTACCGCTCAAGAACCGAGCGAAGAAACCAAGGCTAATGCACTGATGTACTTGCATAGACATATACACCCGTTGTTTAAAAAGTGTTACATGAATTTGCAAACCCCCAAAGAACTATGGGACACACTCGAACAACGATTTAATAATGTGCATGATCAGTGCTTCCCCGAATTACAACTTCAGTGGGGGCAAATCCGATTTTTGGATTATGCGAATGTGGAGGCCTATAACCAAGCCATCCTCGATCTTCGCGCTGATCTTGGTTTTTGTGGTGTCAAGAAGTCTGATCAAGATTTGATCGAGAAGACTCTTAACACATTTCCCGTGGGAGCAAGTGTGATTGCTCATCAGTTGTGCGTTGCCTATGAGGAAGGGAGAATTAAAAATTTTAGTGACCTTATCTCCCACCTCGCGAAAAAAGAAAGGCACCATGAGATTGATTATCCTCAATAGCAATGCGCGCCCAGCTGGTACGAAGCCGATTCCGGAAGTGAATCAGGCTACCCACAGGAAGGCACCATGACAAAATAGAAAAGGCAACACTACTCAGTTTTTGCAAGCACCACGGGTGCATGACTCGAGCAAGCGAGGGAAAGACGAGGTCGTCGTTCCAATGTGTGGAAGAGGCAAGGTGGCTCGGCCGCGAGACCTAGTGGAACCCAACCACATGGACCGCCTCCTGCCGCCGGGATTGGAACCATTTCATAGAAAGGCCGGAATTGCTATACTTGCGGATCAAAGAAGCATACTTACCGCAATTGCAAGGCGCCAAAGAACATCCAATCTTACTACAAGCACTATAAACAGTACTTGACTCAAGAGTCAAAGTACATGGAGGAAGATAACGAGAATACGGAGGTGAACCATACTGAGATCCCTCCTCTCACCATTGCGGACAAAGACCAACATATGGATATTGCCGACTTTGACTAGATCATTGTAGTTTGACTAGTTTTACGCTTTGGTTATGTTTTGTCTTGTTTCTAGTTTTCGAGAACTACTTTGGATTTTCTATGAATGTAATAAAGTTGGCCATGATGAATAAAATTCTTTTAATTGCTGTGACTGTGCAAAAACGAATTTTATTTTTCCCTTCGAAAGCATGTTTGGTTTATCACAAAACATTGCTCAGTAATGAATTGCTTGGTTAATTTGATACATTGGTGGATCAGTGGTTTTTAAACAACTTTAGCTGTACCGACATTCCTACTTTCTCTGCAAGTCTACCAAGTTGGAGTTACCGAAAGGATCATTAGTTGAGATATAAATCGAATACCATGATGCGTTTTGAAGTGTTTAAATGCTCCTATGGACATATTGCCATAGTATTTTATCGACAATAATGCCTTTGAAAAAGGCTTCAACCTTGTTCTATCACTCAACAATAGGGAAATACCAAAATAGCAACTTAAAACGAGCACTGAGATCTTAGTTTAATGATCCAGAAAGTGCACGACCTATGTACAGAAATATACGGAAGTCTAGTTTCCAGAACAACTGACCGTTCGTCCATATCCTTCTTAACGAAGAAGTTATTGCTGTTTTAGCGAACAAAGGTCAAGCTACGCGGAAATTATTTCCAGCGATTGTGCTAACTTTGATCATAACCAACTTGGTCGAATTTCCTCAAACTCGAAGTTAATGAGTTTTCTCTATGTCTTTCATCACAAGACTAATCGAGTTTCATGTCTTATTGTAGATGTCTCGTGGCGAAATTGAGTGCCTTGCTTATAGTGGAATAGGCAATTATTTAAGGATATTGTGCCATATATATCCTCAGTGACAACAATAATTGGTTCCTTCCAAGTAATTCAAGGGAGGGGACCTGCTCATTTCTTGCTACCTAATGGTATGCATATTAATATCACAAATGCTCTTTACGCCCCAAGAGCAAACCGAACCTTGCTAAGTTTTAGGGACATCCGTGCCAACGATTATCACCTTGATACACATTGTGATAATGGGACAGAATTTTTGTGTGTTACTCTGGCAGAATGCGGAAGACGCCGCGTTCTCGAGAAACTTATGAGTCTAAGTAGTGGTTTATACCAGACTACAATAAGGGTTATTGAATCTTACGTTGTGAGTCACGAACATTGTGATTCCGAAGCATACCAACTATGGCATGACCGACTCGGTCACCCTGGATGCGACATGATGATTCGCATTTTGAAAAACTCACATGGTCATCCGTTTTTCAAGTCCATAAAACGATTGGAAGCACCACTCGATATCGGCATTGATGTGAGTGAGCTTGATACCATATCACCGGGATTAAAGATCGCACGCCCTGATAAGGTTGATGGTGCATCTTTCGTAAATCCCTAGGCTTCCGTGACAATTTCCAATGCCCATAAATCGTTTTGCAAAGCCTGTTCACTAGCAAAGTTGATACCCTCTCCGTCCTTTGCTAAAGACTCAACACAAAACATTCGCTTCTTACAAAGAATTCAAGGGGACATTTGTGGACCTATTCAACCAGAGTGTGGAACCTTTCAGATACTTTATGGTTCTGGTTGATGCATCGACGCGATGGTCACGCGTCGCTCTGTTATCCACAATAAATGCTGCATTTGCTAAACTCCTAGCACAAATCATCAAGTTACGGGCTAACGACCCCGACTTTCCAATCTCGTCATTAATATTGGACAACGCTGGTGAGTTTACGTCAAAGTCTTTTGACGACTATTGCATATCGATTGGGATTGAAGTTGAACATCACGTCCCCCATATTCATTCACAGAATGGCCTTGCTGAGGCTATGATTAAGCGGTTACAGCTTATCGCCCGAGCATTGGTATTGTGCATCAACTTGCCGATTTCTGTCTGGGGTTATGCAATTTTGCATGCGGCTATACTTTTTCACTTTCGACCCAGTGCCAATCAACTATTTAGTGCGTACCAGTTGGTAACTAGATATGAGCCTGATATTTCACACTTACGCATTTTTGGTTGTGCAGTCTATGTGCCAATTACGCCTCCACAGCGTACTAAAATGGGTCCGCAAAGACGATTAGGTATATACGTTGGCTATGAATCGCCTAAAATTATCCACTATTTAAAACCTTTGACAGGAGATCAATTTACTGCAAGATTAGACAAACTTCCCGTCGTTAGGGGGAGAGAGGAATCGACCGATTCCAGTTGAACGCCAGGAAATTGTCTGGTGTGCTCCCTCATTGCCTCATCAAGATCCCCGCACGGCTCAATTCGAGCTAGAAGTGCAACGTATTCTCAATCTTCATAAAGTTGCGGATTCGATGCCCGACAACTTTACTGATACTGCGAAAGTGACAAGATCTACCATTCCCACTGCAAATGTTCCTGCAAGGTTAGAAGTCCCAATTATAGGGCAAGGTTCAGTCGCCCAAAGGAATGATGTCCCCGGCGTCAACCTTAGTGGTGGGACGGCTGCTTTGGCTACTCTTATCCCTGCTCGAAAGAGGGGGAGGCCAGTGGATATAAAGGATAACAAACCTCGAAAGAGAAGAGGAACAGAGGCACAAAATCCTCTCATCATCAACACAGTGACTCCGTCACACGAGATTATCTCTGACTACGGATATGTCCTCGAATCAACAATGGAACAATCGACGGACGCATCGAAAACTTTGTTGATGTCAGAGAATAAAGAAATCTCGATGCAATGTACGAGTGAATACGTACTATTGGACAGGTCGTCCACGCTAGTCGATGATGCTTTTACCTACTCCATCGCTCAATAAATTATTGAAGACGACGATGCTGAGCCGCGCTCGGTTGTTGAATGTCAACGACGAGTCGATTGACCGAAATGGAAAGATGCAATGCAGGCTGAACTAGACTCAATGGCTAAACGTGAGGTATTTGGCCGTATCGAGCCAGTACCCGTGGGCGTTAAACCAGTTAGACATAAGTGCGTAAACGCAATGATAAGGATGAGGTCATGCATTATAAAGCGAGATAGTTGCCCAAGGCTTCTCGCAGTGCCCTGGCATTGACTACGAGGAGACGTATTCTCCCATTATGGACATCATCACTTTCCGCTACTTAGTCAGTTTGGTAGTGTCCGAAAAACTGAATATGCAGCTTATGGATGTGGTTACATCGTATCTTTATGGGGATCTAGATATAAATATTTATATGAAAGTCCCCGAAGGGATTTCATTGCCCAAATCAAGTAGCTCTAAACCACGGAGCGCTTACGCTGTGAAATTACGTCGTTCACTGTATGGGTTGAAACAATCCGGAAGGATGTGGTATAACCGCCTACGTGAATACTTGGTTGGGAAGGGATACGAGAACAGTGATATCTGTCCATGCATTTTCGTGAAAAAGAATAGATACAGTATTCGTGATTGTAGCCGTCTATGTAGATGACATGAATGTTATCGGTACCATAGATGAGGTCAATGAAACGGCCCGCTACCTTAAATCCGAATTCAAGATGAAAGACCTAGGGAGAACTCGATTCTGCTTGGGCTTAGAGCTAGAACATCAAGATGATGGTATACTCATTCATCAGTCTGCCTATGTCCACAAAATGCTCAGGAGATTTAGTATGGACAAGGCACATCCTCTTGCTACCCCCATGGTTGGTCGAATTCTGGAAATGAACAAGGATCCGTTTCGTCCCAAATAGGTCCTTGGAGAAGAAACACCGTACCTTAGCGCAATCGGTGCGTTGTTGTATCTGGTTCAATGTACTCGTCCAGACATCGCATTCTCTGTGAATCTGTTAGCGAGATTTAGCTCCGCTCCCACGATAAGATATTGGAATGGAGTAAAACACATCTTTCGATACTTGAAAGGCTCCAGTGATCTTGGATTGTTCTTTCCCTACGCAAGAGAGAGCGATATTCCGAAAGGAACTGTTGAGGTTAAGACGATGCATACCGACCGTCGATCTTCCTCTGATAGTGCAGCTAAGCATGGTAGCTTGACTATCAGAAGTGCTAATGCGAGCAAGCTTACCCCCTATGCAGAGAATCCTAACAACACGTTAGTTGGATTTGCTGATGCCGGTTACCTCTCTGACCCGCATAAAGGACGTTCCCAAACTGGTTATGTATTCACCATTGGGAATACGGCGATATCTTAGCGATCTACCAAGCAGACCATGGTTGCTACTTCCTCGAACCATGCAGAGATAATTGCATTGCATGAGTCCGTAAGGGAGTGCATTTGGCTCTGGTCAGTCATAGACCATATACGAGGAACGTGCGGATTAGATCCCACTACAGCAACCCCTACTTGCATCTTTGAGGACAATGCGGCATGCATTGAGCAGATGAAGTTAGGTTTCATTAAGGGTGACAATACCAAGCATATCGCACCGAAGTTCTTTTATAATCAGCAGCAGCAGAAATTGCTGAATATCAAAGTGAAACAAGTGAGTTCCAAGGAGAATATCGCAGACTTGTTCACTAAGTCTCTGCCAAAATCTACATTTGAAAAACATATGAGAAGCATCGGCATGTGTCGATTATCCGAGCTCAACTAATGATAGCTCGACGGGATGAGCTGTCATGTATACCTCAGGGGGAGTATACTTCACATGATTCTGACATTTGTAGTTGGTGCATTGTGCTCTTTTTTCTCACCAAGTCTTTGTTTTTCCCACGGGGTTTTATTTGACTTGGAAAGGTTTTTTTACCGAGGCAACACCTTATGCACCATGTTAGTATTAGTGCTCGACACAGGGGGAGTGTTCTGGGATATTCTTCCCTTATTGGTGTCTTACCTAATACTTATTGTAGGGGGATAGAGATATGGAAGGTTCTAGACTCTTCCAGATGTAGTAGGATCCTGTTAGATGTCTTACCTTAACTAGGAATCCTATGTATGGAAGGACTCTCATTGTAATGCCTATATAAAGGCTCCTCTATTCATTGTTATTAATACAATTGATTTGTTGTCTTTTACTTTCTCCTGAAACACCTATCAAATAAAAGCTCCATTAAATCATATATAAGGCTGAAAAATTAATCAAACTACTCAACTTTGGTCTCGGGATTGATTACTAATAGCTCATTTGAAGCAAGTTTGTTAATAGTATAATAAACCAAAATTGGTATATTTGTTTATTTGGTAAGATATGAACATGACTCGAACTTGAGCCGGTCAATAAAAGATTATAAAACATATGTAAATATATTGAATTGATCGAGCTCGATTCATGTTCAAATCTTCCAAGATCATTCGACATCGATTAAATTAATAATTATACCAACCACAAATACGATTTTGAAGATAAAGTACGTATCTGAACAAATATCAACAATCACGTGGTGGAGGGTAGGGTTGCAAACGAGCTGACTGCTCGCGAGCGCTCGAAATCATGCTCGGTCAAAACTCGACTCGAGCTCTTGAGATCGTGGATACTTAACTAGTGAGCTTGCGAGTTGAGATTTTGGATACTTAGCTCGTGAGCTCGCGAGTGGTTCACGAGCATTTGAATTATTTTTTAAGGTTTTTTATGTATGTATAAATCTTCATAATACTTGATTATATATTATTATTACTAATAATAATTATGTTTATTGGGTTAGACTATTTTTTATTATTCTAACAAAATGTAAGAAATAAAAATAAAAAATATGCTCGTGAGCCGCTCGAGATCGCTCGAAAATACTGCTCTAGTCTAGCTCGAATTCGAATTTACAGCTCGTTCAAGCTCGAGCTCGGTTGAATAGTAATAAGTATCACTAGTTAAAGCCCAGACTCGACTCGGTTCACTTGTATCCCTAGTTGAGAGTAATTTAATAAATTATAAAAGGTACAAAAAATAAAAAATAAGTAAATAAGTAGATAGATAATACCCATTTCGTTTCATTTGAAAAATCTAATTTAGTTAAGGTACAATTTTTTTTAATTTTAATCATTATAACAAAGGTATAACTCATTTTAAACCGTATATTTCTTATTCTTTTTCAATTTTTTAAAATTAATTAAAGTTAAAACCTATATATGGTATGTTTGGAAGTTAGAACTTGGGGAAAAAAATAGAGATTTAAGGAGTTTTGAGAGGTGTGACTAGTTAGATAAACTTGGGGAATTTTGAGATAAATTTTGGACCCAAAACTATAATTTTGAGAAGCTGGAAATTTTTTATTTTTTATTTTTTGGTTATTAGAGGGGAGAACAGAAATATTCGTGCTATTTTTTATTTGATATTTTTTTTTTATTTTTTATCGTCTCATGTATTGATTCACATTTATTGTTCTGAGTCAGATTTATTTTTTCAAATACTCAATATTTTCATTGGTTTTTTTTTTTAAAATCTCTAAAAAAAATGATTTTTTTTTGTTGGTTATTCTATCATTCTCTTCTTTCATTGCTGTTTTTTGTTCATTATGTTGTGCCAAATATTTTTACCCTTTTTTCTCTTCATAATCTTCTTTTTAATGCTTCAGTTAATTTATGTTCAAATATTTTTATACGAACCATACATTACAATTCTGTGTCTACATATTAGCAACTTTCGAATAATAATATTTAATTAAACAATTAATTATGTAAATATAATAATTCTAAAACTGATAATGAATATTTTTATTAGGGATCTCTTTTTTTTAGTACCAAACCATAAAAGTAACAAGTTATATATCTCCATTCATAAAACAATAAGTTTTTGATACAAAAAATGTGTTAAATGACTTTATTACCCTTAAAGTCTACCACTAAAAGATAAAAAACATAAAAAAATAGAAGATTATTAAAAGCAAACAAAAATAAAAAAGACGGTCTCACAACTCAATATTTTCCTCTGCAAAAAAACTCTCCTTATCTCTCTGCAAAAAAAACTCTCCCGTCGTGAAACCCTTCGCCGACCAGAAAATGTCGAACTCCGACTACCACAGAGAATCTGAAGACGCCAGAAGTTCCGCTAGTGACACTCCATCTGAAGAGGAATTCGTCAATGAGCCGCCGGTTAGTGTATTTTCATTCACACACGATTAGAGGTGGTATGTGGGCCGGTCGCAGAACAGCCCGGCACGGCCCGACACGCTTAAAAACCGGCCCGGACCGGCCCGTTTACTATTTGGCCCGGCCCGGCCCGTGTACATTTAGGTTATGTGAGCCTTAGGGGCCTTTGTTTTAGAGGCCCGGCCCGGACCGGCCCGAGCCCGCCTAAAATCGCTGGCCCGGCCCGGACCGGCCCGAGCCCGTGTTAGCCCGTGAACCGGGAAGGCCCGAACCGTTTGGCCCGTCTAAAGACCGTGAACTGGGAATGCCCAATAGGATTTTTTATTTCTTTCCTATCAATTTATAGCCTGAAAAAGGTACAAAATTCAGTTTTCATTTAGTAAATCACATCTTATTATGTCCAAGAGGCATGCAGTAGTGAGAGTACATTTCAGCATTCTATGTCCACTAACATTTCACACCCGACAATAGTCCGATGCACTATAAGAGCATTTCGCAATTAACTTGAAGAGGAGTAAAATGAGAGAGAGAGAGGGGGGGGAGAGAGAGAGTTGTTTTTTCTTTATAATAAAGTTCAAGTTCATTTTGTTGGTCCTTGTAATAAAATTTCTGTTTTACAATGAAGAAAAAAAATGTTCAACCTGCCTCGGCCAGGAATGCCCGACCCATGAACACAATGGCCGTGGACGGCTGCCTTATGTTTGTAAAAAGACTGCCCGGCCCGCCAAAAAAGAAGGACCGGCCCGGCCCATCCCTTAAATGGAGCGGGCTTTAACAGCCCGGCCCGGACCGGCCCGGGCCCGGCCCAGACCGGCCCGAATACCACCTCTACACACGATCGTGCCACGACGGTTGTTCATCGTCTCACGATGGTGCTGAAGAAGATGACACCATCGTGTACACGATGGTCTTTCGTGGGCACGATGGTGATTGTGTGTGTCGTCGTGTGCTAGAAGACCAAAGGCTCATGCCCTGCACACGATGGCATGCACACGATTGACGCCCGTCGTGTGAACCGTCGTGTGGCACACGATGGTCTTCACACGACGGGCATCGATCGTGTGCCTGCGATCGTGTGCAAGGCAGATTTTTTTTTCGTTCTCTTAAGCATTCTATCATATTCTTATGAGTTGTATGTCTATATTGCAGACTGGTTGCGTATGGAAGAGACCTACATTGCGTTTTGTTACACGTCAAGTGAATCTTTACATACGGGAGGCGGTATTTAAAGAGATCATTGAGACACTAAGAAGTATGGGCCGCAATTCCGCAGTTGCTGATCGAGCTATCGAGAGCTTGACCGAGGGGGTCCTCGGACGCTTGATTAAAGTTAGGAGGAATGGGAGTTCAAATACTGCCCTACATCACTTGATTGCCCGTCAATTGGAGGGTGATCAAATCCCCCCGGATGAGTCGTGGTTCCATGTTTGCGGGAGGACCATTCGTTTTACGGCCCGTGATTTTGCCATGATCACTGGACTCCATTTTGGAAACTCTACCTTCCATCCACAGGACGACCATCTCCTTCCGTCTGACGGTATTTTCCACAGAATACTCCATGGCAAAAATATTAAGGTTAGTGTTCTGCGGAAGAGGTTCAATGCTCGAGATTTTGGTAGAGACATAAGAGATTATGTGAAAGTTGCCAATTTGCTTATATAATACTACTTTATCCTATGCCGTGACGACATGATGGTCGAGACATGGGCATGGGCATTAGTTGAGGATTTCGAGCAGTGGGATATGTTTCCTTGAGGTTCTTATGCCTTTGGGATTTTATCTTACTACATAGGCAACGTTGCCATGAAGGAGGGACAAGAGCACAAGGACTATCACTTCTATGGTCCTGTTTGGGCTTTACAGATATGGTCGTATGAGATGATTCCTTCATTGGGAGCATTGTGTGGTATTCGAGATAAATTTGTCCAAGTCCCCCGGTGTTTGATATGGACTACGAGGAAGATGTTTTGTGATTTCACTCATTTCTTCGACGATAAGGTACATAAATTTGTAAACGTATTTTCTCCTAACTTCATCTCTAAAACATTATGTGTGTAACACCCTCGGTTCAGCCCGGGAATATTACACGCCGTGGATTCAGCGCCGGAACCCACCAGGCTAAAAATCATTTTTAAAAACGTTCAAAACGCCAAAAGGCCGGTGACGGTAGTATTTTCCAAAGCTCACAAAATCATTTGTCAAACCGTCATAAAACGTTCAAGGCCAAAATGCCAAAACTCAATTTAGGGAATCGGTTTTACGAAATAAAACTCCATTTGCAAAATACCGAAAGTCATTTTGAAAGAACTCACGCAGCGGATAAAATACAGTTCGAAAATACATTTTACATCAAGAATAAATAAACAGTCAATACATGATTCCCCACTATATGCCATAGCCAGTATCATTCGGGATCGTCGTCTCTTCACGACCGCTCTATCAAATCTCCAATACCTGAAAAATAAGTCCCACAGCGGGGTCAACCATAATGCCCGATAAATAACCGGAAATACATAAACATAATTAATCATATGTCATGCATCGTGAGAATGATAACCACAAACTATAACCTTACCACTCCCGATTTATCCAACGATTCTCGTCAAAATCCCAATATCACAACAATACCGTATAATACCTCAATAATGAATACTTTCCCGTACACAATTCTCTATGTACAATTACCACAAAAACATACCTCTATTCGGATTCCTTCCAAATGCACCTCATCGACCAAGAATATCCAAATATCATCAACAACATCTACTGTATACTACAATCCTCACAAGATTCCATTTATACATTCGTCAATATGCAATACAACACAGAATACTTATGACATGTAATTGAAATTACTTATCGAAACAGTATAACTGAACAAGTAATAACTTGCCTCAATGTCGATACGACGAAACCGAATCTGCCCAGTAACTTGCAGTAGCAATAACTCACAATATAGAACTCCAGTGCACGATCCAACCGTTAAAAATGAAGGACCATGAGTCGGCAACAAGCTGTCCAAAATTAAGTAAAATCGGACTACGTCTTGCCCTTCATCGAGCTAATCAATCACGGCTGCTCCACCAAAAATGGAACTCCAAATACGGAAGAAAATCACGATCCACTCAAAAGAGACTTCACTATATGATAAATTTCTACAATCATATAGAATTTCTTTCTTTTAACTCGACAACCCTACACTATTACAAGTCTACATGATTCTCACCCTTCTCACCACTCTCTTTAAAGAGAATACAAGAAAGAAATTTAATTTGAATCAAATAAGACTAAAGTGTATTACTTGGGTGTACTTGTGAGAAAGACATCAAGACTCCTTATATAGAATAAGAAGGCTTTTCCCCTTTGTTCCCAACTGATGTGGGATAAAAATACATTCTTATAGCGTAAGCAAGGCTTCTCATCCTTATTCTCAACCGATGTGGGACAAAACACATCCTTCAAAACACAACTACTATCGGAGAGCCATAACTCTTGATAACAAAATCCAAATATAATCTCCACCGTTAATATTATATCAAACTATTTGATAAATAATATATCTAAAATTCAGAGCAATCCAACGGTTAAATCTTCGGAAATCTACAAAATACCGAGACTTCTCAATATGAATCCGAAAAATAGGAACATCTCGTTCTTTTAATTATTACAGTCACATTGTTCATCCAAATCAAATCTTCACCGTCCAAAATAGACTTTAATGTGTTTAGAACTGACTGCCAAAATTCCATATTAATCCGACGGTTGAATTTTTATGGATTATGTCTGTAACATCACTGCACGGGTGAGTGTTCGTTGACGGAACTAAAGTTCTGCAAATAGTTTTTACTAATTCGACCATAACTTTGTCGTCCAAACTCGGATTGACTCACTGTTTGGACCAATAGAAAGCTAACTCAAATATAAATAATACTGTTAATTTTCAGAATTTTAGAACATCCCAAAAATTCGTGGTGATTTTTTAAAGTTGATACTTGTCCACGACACCTCCGAGAAAATGTCCAATCTTGTTTCTACTAACATTTCCGGTATCCCTTTCTTATTTTAAATGTTCCAAGACCAGAAATGTATCTCCAATACATTCAAATAAATTTACAAGTCCCGTATTTAGTCGGTATGTATTCCTAAAATTCAGGATATTACAATGTGATTGCCCATCTAATGGTATGCTTTAATGACTAATTTTGCAGCACAGAGTACTTCCCTCTTTACCGCATCTGGAGGAGGATGAGGCTGAGTACTACTACCTGAGCTTTGAGAATGGCTCGCCATATGACGTTAAGTTCATTAAGCCTGTAAGAATAGCTGTGAAGAATAAGGAGGATGAGCCTGCGCCGATCCCGAGGAAGAAAGTTATGGATAGGTTGAAGAAGGCTGCTGGAAAATTGATTACATATGAGTCGGCACATAAAGTGTCGAAGCGACGCCGGCAGAGTACCCCACCAGTAGATGGTGCAGAGACATCGGATCGGGAGAGGCAGCCATAGAGGGTGTGTTGTGTCCACGGACTTCCTTGTCCGGACCACACCCAGGACACGAGCAGGGATGAGTACTTCGATCGTCGTTTGAAGGCGATCTTGTACGACGATTCTGAGTCCGGATTTATTGCTCGAGTTTCTCTCCGGGTGCTTTCTGGGATCGTGAATTTCTTCGGACCTATGCATAGACGTTCTAGGAGCCCGGTGCACTACTCAACTGGGAGCCATGATAGGCCTCGTCATTCTGCATCTGTTAGCAGCGCCCAGCAGAGGATTCCTGACCCTCCACGTCACTCAGTCTCTGGCGCAGCCCACAGTCACCATTCTCAGCGTCAACCTAGTCATCATTCTCAACGTCAGTCGAGTCACCATTCTCAGCGTCAGCCGAGTCACCATTCTCAGTGTCCGCCTACCCACCATTCTGAGGTCCAGCACAGTCACCATTCTCAGATTCATCATTCTTTTGAGCAGACTCAGCAGCCCCTTGATTACGAGCATCAGTATGAGCTATTTGAGGCACCGTTTCAGCAGTATGGGACGATGTTCGACTAGTTTCAGGACGAGCATCATTATAGTGCGATGTTTCGAAGTCAGGGTGGTGGTCCTGAGCAGCAGTCTCCATTTCAGATCGAGCAGCCAGTTTTTGAGATCAAGCAGCCGGCTGTACAGCTCTCTGGTCGTTATAGTTGTGAGAGGGATGCTGAGGGTGATGAAGATGGTGAGAGTGCCGGAACGCAGCATTTGGGTGAGCGTAGTCTTCCACCGCGAGTGAGTCGACTATCTGCTGCTCTTCGGGAGCCTTTTGTGGTTGCGCCTCCAAGAGATAGCGAGGCTCTGAAGAAGTTGTACCTACACTTTAGGAGGGAGCAGCCACGTGATGCTATTGTCCGGTGTTTGGAGACTAGGCATGCTCTCACCCAGGCGTTATTTGACTGGATAGAGTCTAGCCGTGAAGACTTTGATGCCGAGGTGATAGACTGTTATGTGCTTGCGACTCGAGCGAGGCTTCGGAGGGGAGTCCGTAGTGTTGGTGTCGGTAGAGTTGGCACTGTACTTGCCGGCTCCCAATTTTACGTAAGTTCTATAACCTACTCGCTTGTATATCATTGGTGTGATGTGGATTTTTTTTTTAATTTTGTGGTTTGACTTTTTGTAGTTAGTTTTGGCCAACGAGTTTGCAAGACTCCATCCGAATGATCCACTTGGTATCAAGGTGACAGGGAAGCCGGTTTACAAGGATTGGAAAATTCCTAAATGCATCGAGGACTACATGACAGGTCTTGATACACCACATGCGGTTCCATGGTTAAATTGCAACGAAGTAAGTTTAAAATTTATATTTATAAATGATTCGCTATGTTTGATGTGATGATCTTATATGATTACATATTTTGTTTCAACAGATCATTGCCATTTGTTGCCTCGACCAGAGCCACTGGGTGACTATCAAGATTGACATCATAACATGGATCGTGGAGTTGTACGATTCCTTATCACACCACCACGAAGATGGTCGATACCGATTTAACCAACTGCGACCGATTATGTGTCTGATGCCTCATGTGCTAGCTCAATACGGGTATTGGCTGAACAACCAATCGAAGAAGAAGTATGACACGGAAATGAGTTTCAAAATTATGCCACGAGAGCTACAGTTCATACAAAACGACAATCACAGTTGTGGCCCCTTCGCGTGCATGTACTTCGATCGACTCGTCTCTGCAAACCCAGGAGCAAGTCACCAAATCAAGGAACTTAATGAGAAATATATTAAGAAATATAGATATGGTTTAGCTGCTAAAATCTTTATGTTGTCTTTAGACATGTAAAATGGTTTATGGTGTGTTGTGTTGTGGCAAGATTAATGTGCCGTGTTGTTAAATATTTATGTTGTATTTAGACAGTTTTGGCAATATGAATGTGTCGTGTTGTTAAATCTTTATGTTTTGGCTATATGTTACACACGATGGATGAACACGATCGTGGCCATCGTGGGTCACGATCGTGTTGTGTTGTTAAATTTTTATGTTTTGGCTCTGTGTTACACACGATGGATGCACACGATCGTGGCCATCGTGGGTCACGATCGTGTGCAACCTACCCACGGTCATGGGTTGATGCTGTCGTGTGCGCACGATGGCTGCCATGACCGTGTGCACACGACCGTGGGTCCCATCATGGGCACAGCCGTGCACACGATCATGTGTCCCATCATGGGCACGACCGTGTGTCCCATCGTGTGCATATAAACTTTTGGTATTTTTGCCCATTTGATTTATTGTGTTATCTAGAAGGATGTTTTGTGATTCAAATATCGCTTGTTCAAACATTAATTACTATATAGCTTCTTATACAAACTCGTATTTGTCATTTCGTTGTAATTCATTAGTATATGAGATATTTCATCCAGATGATGAACTTATCCGTACGAACTAATACACTGAGAACAGATAGACTACACATGATATGCAATATATTATGTTAATTCAATCAATAACTTCTTAAATAAGTGTATCGTTAACAAATAATTGTTAATATATAAGTAACAACACCTAAATTGACGAGTAATTTGAGAAATTGGTGAAAATTTTTGATGTTCTTGTGCACACGATCGTGTGTCCCATCGTGGACATGACCGTGTGTCCCATCGTGTGCATATAAACTTTTGGTATTTTTGCCAATTTTATTTATTGTGTTATCTAGAAGGATGTTTTGTGATTCAAACATCGCTTGTTCAAACATTAATTACTATATAGCTTCTTATACAAACTCGTATTTGTCATTTCGTTGTAATTCAATATTGCACTTTGAAGTGAGCTACTTTGTTATGGTTAATGTTTGGCTCCATAATCACCTTTATTTGCTTTACATAACTGAACACTTAAATTTCAATTCAAAGATAAAGAAAATAGACACAAAATTATGCATTTCAACTAATAATCAGAATATTGAATCAATACTTAGTCCATCGAGGATCAAAATATCAGCACATGATTGTTGCTAGTAAGTCACAAAATATAAAAATACATAAGCAATTTAAGTTTCATGGTATGGACATCCCCTTATGTCATGGTCATCATTACGGCAAATGCTACACCTCTTCTTCTGCCGGCGCCTTTGCCTCGTTTGTTCATCCATTCCTTGAGTTTCTTCAGGGATATTCAAATCCACACCACCTATGGGAATGAATGCTTTGCAAGATTTTCTATTGTGGCTGGTTCCTTTACACCTACTGCAAACCTGAGGCCGTCCACCTGCGGGCAAATTTTCAACAGCGGACCATGCGCGACTTATCCTTGGTCGGCCGGCTTGTCGTACCCCCTCTAGAGGTACGCAAACGATGGATGAGATCTCCGGTGGGACATTCCACTCATCAGGATGTGGGATGGGACTAATATGCTCCTTATAAGTCTCTATAAGGCCTTGTTGCTTGAAATAACGACTAACAAAATCATACACGGACAAACCATTGTCGGTGCGCCTGTTACAATAAGCAATTATATCAAGGATGTTGTATAGGATAATGTATTTTTGATATTGATGAGGTGTAGGATAAATCCAGACCAGCCCTGTTTTGCACACGATGGCAGAACACGATCGTGCCGATCGTGGGTTACGATCGTGGCGATCGTGGCGATCGTGTGTCCCATCGTAGGTTATGATCATGGTGATCGTGGGTTACGATCGTGCCCATCGTGGGTTACGATCGTGCCCATTAGGTTACGATTGTGCCCATCATGGGTTACGATCGTGCTCATCGTGGGTTACGATCGTGTGCATTCTGCCATGACCGTGTGCACACGACAGCATAGACAAAAACATTGAATGGCCATGACCATGTGCACACAACAGCATAGACAATTACCTTATAGCGGCAACGGCATGACGACAGGGAATCTGATCCAAATCAAACTCACGACAACAACATGTCCATGTTCGAAGGTCGACCTCATAAGAAACTTTGTTTTCTTCGACTTTATAAACAAGTGGGGTGGTAGCTCGAACGGTAAGAGTCAGACTGGCTTGCACAGAGTTAGAAAACTTTTCAAAAGTGTGCATTGTCAACTCATGGTCTCTTGATGTAGCTTCTCCCCACTTCTCATCAAACCAATTCTCTAAAATTAGGCGAAATATCTCAAGTAACGAGCAAATAGGTAAACGCGTCGCCCACAACATACGATTATTAAAGCATTCAACAGCATTGGATGTCAAGAAATTATAGGGTCATACCGGACACTTCGACCTAGCCCACCTCTCTGGCCCAATTTCAGAAAGGCGCCTGTGAGCCCCATTAGGGCTTTCGATATGTAGTTTCGAAAAGTAGTTTTCAAAAACTTCTTCACGATGCGTGTAGGCAGCAGTTCTAAAGAGTCCTATAGCATGCGCACCGTAGGAGGTCAGATTTTTTGCAATATGGTGATAGCACAACCCGTGGAATGCATTCAGATAGACGGCTCGAACAGCATTCTGAATGCTCTTATGTTGGTCACTCACAATCAGTAAATATTCCATCGGATTGTAGCATCTGCGCAGGTTATACAGAAAATAAGTCCATAACTCGTCGTTCTCTATCGGACCGAGACCAACTGCAAGAGGAAATACTTGCTCGTTCCCGTCAAATGTGACGGCCACAAATAGAGTTCCTTTATTCCTTCCTTTCAGGTGGGTCCCATCAACTATAATCACCGGTCGAAGGTACGTATCAAATGCCCTAATACTCTATCCGAGTGCAACGAACATGTGGCAAAACACTCCCTCACGAGTCGTCTGCAAATCATAAATTGTCCCTGGATTACGCTGTTTTAACAAATACAAATAAGAAGGGAGCCTCTGATACGACTCATCAAAGCCGCCATATGTATTCTCTATCGCTATATTCCTCGTCCGGAGAGCAAAATTGTATTGCATGTCAATGCCGTACTCCCTACACATCTCTGCAATCATCTCCTTTGGCCTCAAAGTGACCCCCTCACCGGTCAATCTTTTAGCAAAATAATGGGCGGCAACCTCAGAAGTGACCGGTCGTGCGGCATCACGGTTCAAATCAGGGTGACAGCTGTGCTCCAATGTCAACTTAGTAATTCTCCAAATAGTTGCACCCTCAATAGCACACAACCTAAACTGACAATTTTTTCGCCCACTCTTACAGACAAACACTATACGTTTATCGGCGGAACGATCAGTGATACACTTTAGCATGTTTTCCAAATGATACATTCCTACAGTTATCCTCAACTCTGTCTTGGAACGAAAGGTGGAACCCACCTCTAGCTGACCGGTAACCGGTGGAGACTGCTCGACCCAACCCAAAGTCCCGGCACTACTGGGGTCTGGAAATGGAATGATCCAGTTACGCATTGATTGTAGATGCTCATGCTCGCTCGCAGATTGATGGTCAGATGAGAAGTTCTGACGACTCATAATCCTATCCATTTGGGTCGGTTGGCGAACCCAAGCAAGAAATTCCGCAGATAGTGACTCAAGCAAGTCTTTACAACAATCTTCATCTTCGGATGTATGCACCTCCTCATCTTCCTCGTCTTCCCCATCTTCCTCGTATTGATACTCTTTGGAAGGCATGTCATAATTTATGTTGTCGGGCTCTACTCTCGAGATGCTACATCCCATATTAACCTCGGGAGTGGAGGAGCTGCTGTTCTCAACATAGACCTCAGGATCCTCCTTGTATTCTACTAGTAATCGAAGTATCTCGGTATCGCCCCATAATAGGACTTTTACATTGTTTCCCTTGGCCATGTGTGTCAAGTACCATAATTTGTAATCGGACTCATTTGGACCACCCAAACCCTCTCTAATAACCCCCACGAGGTTTGCACGACTAACTTTGCTCGTGTCGATATAGACAAAAAAGGATTCCCCGTCTACATATGTCGATCGCTCCCAATGACCACCGTGATGTATCAAAATACGCTGCCACGACATATGATTACAAAAAGATGAATAACTATTCAGAAAACTGAGCGAACAATATTATAAAACGGTCTGCCTTGGACACGACCGATGCACACGGTCGTATACTACCGTGTGCAGTGATCGTTTGCAAGTTTCTGGCCATGAACACGATCGCTGCACACGATTTTAGACGATCATATTAAACGATCGTGAACACGTTAGTGGTGCGCACGATGTCAAGGTCGCTGCACACGATCGTTGCACACGTGGCTTCCCATCGTGTGCAGCGATCGTGTCCGTAAGAACAGATCGGGATTTTTTTTTTCCATCGGTCAAATACTGATGCATACCTTCTTTATGAACTCAGAAGCACGACAAATGAAGTCCTATTTCAACGTCAACTTTTCTTTTCGAATAATCTTGTGATTTCTATAAGATTTTTGAGAGACCCTTTGTCAAAAATAAAATGGTTGTGTTGTTTTGATGTATATGTTTGTAGTTAAATTTTAGTTGTTGGACATTAATATCGATCGGAGCAGATGAGGAAAGTAAAAAAGAAAAAAGAGAAGAGAAGTAGTTTAAATTAAATAAAATAAAATAAAAAGTGAGAAGTCAACATTACAACAAAAGAGAGGACATTTTAGTCCTTTTAATCAAAATGGTACTAAAAACTTATAGTTTTATGAATGAGGGTATAAAACTTATCAATTTTATGATTTGGTATTAAAAAATTGATTCCCACTTTTTATTATCGTGTCAATTATTAGAAAAACTCACCATACAAATCTATGTGACAAACAAAAATAAATCAAACAAGAAATTCTATTAGGGTCCTTATTCGGCATTTACCAAATTAAGTAGTTATTTGTTGTCAACTATTTTACTAAATATTTAAGAAGAAACAATTAATACAATTAACTAGTCAAATCGATTAATACAATCAATTACAGTTAATGGCCAATACAATAAGCTAATTACTAATTGTCCGAGAAGGCCATAACATAAATATTTAATTTTAAAGAATATTATATACATTTTAATTAGATATTAGTGTTTTATTTTAAAGAAAGCCCACGATATTTTTGTCAGATCATGATTAAACAACTCTCTTCTTCGTCAGATCTATACTAAAACTGGAATGAGTAGAGGCTTTTTTCGTCATAGCAAGGTTTTTTTACTTGTATTTAGAAGTATTGGAGAGGGAGAAGATTGAGAATTTGCTTTTTGTATTTTATTTCTTTGTATTTTACTTTCTTTTTGGTAAAGAATAATTTTATGGAGCGATATTTCTTGTGTTTTTGGTTTGTTTTTTATTCGCCTTGGATTATTTGTGTTTTTAATTTTGAATTTTTGATTTTTTGATTTATTGGTGCAAACAATTTATTTTTCTTTTTTCTTTGTGCTATAAAAAATTTTGCTAATATTTTTCTTCGAATTTTTCTATTTTGTGAAACTTCTAGCAGTGGTCGAGAACAGTTAGAATACCCATCGATATGAGGTTATCATATGGTAATTTTAAATATATGTTGGTAATTTAAATTACCACATGTAGTTTTGTTAACAAGTTGGCAGGGGTGGTTGGAAGTGACAGACATCATACAGTACTTTTGAATACCTACCAGTAATCTCATGTACCACTGGGTAATTTTGTTAACAAGTCAACTAGTGGTGATGAGAAGTGATCAACGATGGTCAGAATACTCGTTGGTAATATAAATTATAAGATAGTGATTTTTCATCATCGATCGATAGCAGTAAAAACATTTTTAAAAAATTTCCGCGACGACTGCAGATGGTCGGCCGACAGTGGTCTGCCGGCGGCGGCTGACTCGACACTGACAGATATTTTTTAACATACACATGGCAAAAAAAATAGAATAGTAGCAATAATTAAAGAAGAAAATCGGACCGGAGGGAAGAACAATTGAAAAATGGAATTACAACCCTAGTGTTGTTGTAGAGACATGTTGGGATTTGCTGAAGTGAACATGGAAAAAAAAAAAAATAAAGGGAAAAAAAACAAAACACCATTTGTTCCTAAAGAAAGCCATCAGATATTTCTAAGTGGGCATTTCTCAAATCTCCACGATTTTTGTCACTGGATTATGTTCGAAATGAAGCAGATTGACGGCGCCCCATCAACCCCGGGCAAATTCAAGATGGAAAAATCTTCATACAACAAGCTAAGGCTTCATTCTTCCTTAGCAAGTTCATCTCTTCCGACTCTCACTGCTACTGCTCCACCGTCTCCGGCGAGCACTGTTGGCTTAACCCTGCCGCCTATATCCCTTTTAATCTCATCCTCTCTCTATTCCTCTCATTATCTCTCTCTCTTACCGATCCATCGTCGCCTCTTAAATCAGGCGGACGGTGTATACGCGACGTCACTATAGGCCGGCCCAACCATTAATGAGGCCCAAAGCGAGTTAAAAAATGAGGCCTTTTAATATTTTAACAAATTTTTTGATCTTGTGATAAAAAGAAATCTATCAAATTAAATTAAAAATTGAATGTTGTGGGAAAATTTAAATAATATACTATTTTTCGAGCATTTTATGATGCGCATCATCGTCGTAAGTAAATTTTAATACTAAACTATTTTTATATATAGAATTTTAAGAGAATTTTTTACTAGAAAGAGAATTACAATTGCATTTTATACGAACAAATTCATCTTAATATAATTATTCAAAAAGGAAAAATATTTTTTCTTGATACTCAATGTGCCAATGTAGAAAATAAATGATATATTTCATTTGATAAAAAGTCAATGACATATATTGGGTCAATAGGTAATCAAATAATTCAAAAAGAATATCAAAATATTGTTTTGAGATCGAACATATGACATTGTGGAAAATGAGATCCTTACCTACCAACAAGCTACCTTAACTTTAATGATGTAATCCGATTTCTTTTTACCTGACAATTTATTTGAGGCTTTTTTTTTTGTAAAAAAAATATGAGGCCCAAAGCCTTACTTTGGTGGCTTAGGCCTTGGATCGGCCTGCGTCACTGGTCCTTTTGATACCGGAATGACATCAACAACAGAGCGGCGCTCGCCAGCTGCAACACCAACAAGGAGACGCTCTCGCCGCCCCTTTCGGTCACTCAAGATGTACAATATATAGTTCAATCGATTCTACAAGTTTATTTGTGATGAAAATTCTAAATTAAAAGCTACTCCCTCCGTCTCTTAATACTAGTTCTGTTTCAAAATTACAACTATATTAATTAATGTGTTTGTACATGTTAAAATAGAATAGCCCATAATAAATTAAGGGTATTCTTGGAAATTTTTGTATAAATTTGCATGGGAAACAGAAAATGACATGTATTATGGGACAAAATTTATTTTCAAATAGTATTAGTATTAAGGGAGAGAGACTACTATTTAGTTTGTTGAAAAGCCTAACATTGATTCCACATGCAAAACCCTTGGCCCAATTTTGATGATCCAAACCGGTATAAATTAATTTTGGTGAATATCCATGACAATTATTACTAATAATGGGTTTTAAGGAAACCACTGACCTTGGTTAACTGACTACGAACTTCCATTTCAAGTGGGAGATCCATGTTCGAGTCTTTTTGAGGACAAGAATCTTCAAAGATTTTTGACTCTTTAGTCTATGATGAAGGAAGAGACCCTAGCCTTCCAGGGAATGCTGGTGGAATAATTAAATGTTGAGGGCTTCAAGCGACAGTGTGAGAGGCTAGATCTCGGTGGGACCCTGCGGTTGGATTTGAGGTGGTCCAACATGGAGCAATCACTTGGGGGACGACTCACTGTGCGCGGTAGTTGAGAATATTTAAGATTCTAGATGTCAGATACATATCTCACGATTTAACTGATAGCAATTATGTGGGACTGGAGCTATTATTCCGAATATTAATCAAGTGTAACTTTAGAACCTCGATTTTAAAAAAAAAATTAAGACTTATGGCCTGTTTGGTTCGCTGGAATCCTTGGGATTCCTGGGGAATTGGAATCCAATTCCTGACAATTCCTGTGTTTGGTGGCATTTAAAGATGGGAATTGGAATTGTTTGATGGGATTTAAATCCCATAGGTGTGGGAATCTGAAATCCTTCCACATGAGGAGGGATTCTTAATTCCATAAAGGAAGGAATTTGACATTTACCATTTTACCCCTCTCCGGTCACCGCATCTCCGGCCACCGTCGCCGCCTCTACGGTCACCGCCGCCTCTCCAGCCACCGCCGCCGCTCGTCGCCCGCCGTCAAGAAGGGCAGTTATGTCATTTTGCATTTCTGAAATCAAATTCATCTGACATGTCTGCGAACCAAACAAAATATGGAATTTGATTCCAATTCCATTTCCTGCCAACCAAACAGAGTATGGAATTGGATTCCAATTCCTGACGGATTCCAATTCCAATTCCATCAGAAACATTCCAGCAAACCAAACGCCCCCTTAGAGTCTAAGATGGCATTTCTGGGTATGCATCATATATTTGCGAAGGTCAACTATTTTTTAATGACATTAAAAAAATTATAGTATTACAAGTAGAGATGGCAATGGATCTTGGATCCGGTCTAGATCCGTAGATTCGGATTCATTTTTGAGGATTTGGATCTCAAATTTTTAGATTCATCGGATACACGTCGGATCTGGATCTATAAAAAAATTTGCGGAACAGATTTGGATCTTAAATTTTTAGATCCGGATCCGATCCAGATCCGACCCGCGGATCTACATTTTATATATATATATATATATTATATTTCAAATATATATTTTTAAAACCCCAATTCTTTATTATCAAAAACAAAAGAAAAAAGAATCCCTAATTCTAGGATTTCGATGATGTTGAAAGTAGTTGTAACATGAAAGACTTGTTCTCATGGACTCAAGATTAGTTGATCGTGAAGACTTATTTTGTGATGTGATGTGATGTGACCTTGGACGAATATGTTTGTGTAATGTTTTGAATTTTTCTGGATTTTTTGTGATGTGATGTGACCTATCTCATGAACATGAAAGTAGCTCGTGATATGATGTTTGTGTTGCTAATTTGTTTTGATTTTTTACAGTTGTGTTGTATTGATGTTGCATCATTTTAAGTACTATTTTAGCTTAAAAGAGAGATTCGTGGACCAAATCCGTACACCCGCAGATTCGATGAATCTGAATCTCAAATTTTCAGATCCGACGAATCTGGACCGGATCTAAATTTCAACAAAAAAATAGATCTGGATCTTAGATCAATAAAATTCGGTCCAAATTCGGCATGTTGCCATTCCTAATTACAGGAATTACAAGCATATTGATTGACTTTAAACCCCATAGTTATTATCAAACGACTAACCAGTATGGCTGTGTACGATCTACTTCTTCCCTTGACTTCTAATAATTAATTGTACTTAATTACAAATTGATCTACTTCTTCCCTTGACTTCTAATAATTAATTGTACTTAATTACAAATTGTTGCAAGAATATTCCCCCGTATCTTAATATAGTCCCGTTTAAAAATAAAATTTATACAATAATACGTGTCATTTTATATTTTTATGCAAATTTATAAAAAAATTTCAAGAATATCTTTATTTTATTATGAATTTTTCAACTTTAACATATATAAATACGTTAATTAATATAACTGGTTTATTAAATTAATGTAATTAATAAGGATAATTATGAAATTAGCTCATTATCATTAAGTTTTCTTAATATTTATGTAATTTAACAAGACTGTATTAAGGAACGAATGGCTTAAGTTTTAAGCCAAATTTTTAGCAAATTAAATGTACAATTATGAATTAGGAGCCACTAGTGTTGGCTGTATGCATGACTAGTTCTCCCGTGGACTTGTCGTTCATGGAATTTCGTTCCTATCTAGAGGGAATTTCACTCAATTAATTGTGCATTAATGTATTAGGAATTATAAATGAAAATTAACTTAGATTTAACAAATTACTAGTAATAATTTAGATCAAGTTGCAAAAAGACATTTTTATATCGTCTTTTCATTTAAATAATAAGTCAAAAAAAGAATTAATCTCGTGATTAATTAATATTTTTTTAGTGCTACACGTTACATCCGTCCCAAAAGAGTGTGCTGAGTTTGCCATTTTCGTTTGTCCCACAAGAGTGTGCATATTTCATTTGCAGAAAATTATTCCTTGTACTTTTACTCCACTTTTTCAACTTATTTACAACAATACCAAGGATGGCTCACATTCTTTATCCTTTAACTAATCAACAATAATAATTAATATACTTATTCAACAAAAAGTTAGACTCTTTCTCCACTCAAATCTACCACTACCTAACTTTTATTAAAGTCCGTGCTCATAAAGAGTGAGCACGCTCTTATCTTATGGGACGAGGGGAGTATATGTTATTAATATATGCATTGTATTCCATGCTATAAATGAATTAAAGCTCATTAATAGGTTCAGCCACCAACAAAATTCTATATTTGTTTGCCAACTCAAAATCTCATCATGATTTTATGTCAATTTTTTTTTCCTTTTCTGATTTCGGATATTTTGTCCCGATCGGGACATTCAGAAAATTCTGGGAAATTGTCCTCCGGGATCGGGATCGGGACCGGGATTTATATTTATCCTATTTCGGGAATCGGGACTCCCGAAGTCTCCAACGGGATCGGGACCGGGACCACCAAATTGATAATTTTCGGGACCAGGACAATTGGAACTCGGGATCGAGATCTCGGGATTTCCGATTCTCGGCCCTAAGACCAGAGCTGTTATCCCGAATAATAGTCAGGTGTAAGTTTGAAATATCGATATAAAAAAAATGATTTTAAGAGTGAGACTGAATTTCTGGGTAAACGCACATGCATTATATATTTGCCAAGGTCAACTATTTTTTATGAAATTGAGCAAAATTATAAGCATATTGATTGACTTTAAAACCCCAGAGTTATTATCAGTAGGGTTGTGTACGATCTACTTCTTCCATTGACTTCTATTAATTAATTGTACTTAATTACAAATTGTTTTTTTTTTTGGAAATTGACTTTCTATACTACCCTATTACATGAAATTCCATTGCCAAGGTTCGAACCCTGGTCTTTTCCCTTAAAGGCAATTGCCTTACCAACTCTGCTAGGCAATTGTTGCAAGAATATATTTCCTTCTACTCTTAATATTAGTCATGTTTGAAAATAAAATTTATCCCATAATACGTGTTTTTTTATATTTTTTATGTAAATTTGTAAAAAAGTTTCCAAGAATACCCTTAAATTATTATGAATTATTCAACTTCAATATATACAAATACGTTAATTAATATAACTGGTTTATTAAATTAATGTAATTAATAAGAACAATTATGAAATTAGCTAATTATCATTAAATTTTCTTGTGTAATTTAACAAGACTAGTATTAATGGACTAGTGCTTAAGTTTTAAGCCAGATTTTTAGCAATTTAAACGTACGATTATGAATTTTAGGAGCCACTGCATGCATGACTAGTTCTTCCGTTCCTATCTTGAGAGAATTTCACTCAATTAATTGTGCATTAATGTATTAGGAATTATAAATGAAAACTAACTTAGATTTAACAAATTACTAGTAATAATTTAGATCAAGTTGCAAAAAGACATTTATATATTGTCTTTTCATTTAAATAATAAGTCAAAAAAAGAATTAATCTCTTGATTAATTAACATTTCTTTTAGTGTTACACGTTAACTCCGTTAACTCCGTCTCAAAAGAGTGTGCTGAATTTGCCATTTTCGTCCGTCCCACAAAAGTGTGCACATTTCATTTGTAGAAAATTATCCCTTATACTTTTACTCTATTTTTTTTAACTTATTTACAACAATATCATGGGTGGCCCACATTCTTTATCCTTTAATTGATCAATAATAGTAATTAACATACTTATTTAACAAAAAGTGAGACTCTTTTTCCATTCAAATCTACCACTATCTAACTGTTATTAAAGTTCGTGCTCATAAAGAATGAGCACGTTGTTGTAGTATATGTTATTAATATATGCACTGTATTCCATTGCAATAAATGAATTAAAGCTCATTAAGGTCCCCAGAGGCATAGACCGATGGTAAGTTGCAGGGTGATTGGGACGGAAACACTCCAACATCGCGGGTTCGAATCCATGTGGTGACAATACCTTGCTGAAATATTACAAGATTTGTTGCTGGGTTCGTGTCTCGTTGGTCCTCCCTTTTAACAGCGTCATTAATGCAGCCACCAACAAAATTATATATTTGTTTGCCAACTCAAAAACCTATAATTAATTAGCAAAAAGAAGCAAACCACTCCAATAATTTGACTATAAATACTGCACATTATAAGCACATATATTGTACAAAAAAGAATGAAGAAGTTTCACGGCCACAGCCATGGCTTAAAACTGATCAGTAGTGTGTCGTCGGAGCAGATGTGCTCCGTCTGCGAGGTAGAGCTCTCCGGCGACGCCTACTCCTGCACGGAACGCGGCTGCGATTTCATCCTTCACAAAGCGTGCTCCGAGATACCAAAGAAATTTAAACACAAATCCGACCCTCACCACTCCTTCTCCCTCCTCTCGGAGCCACCCGAATACAGTCTCTACTACAGCTGCGACGCCTGCGGCGATCTCATCAAAGCGTTTGGGTTTCAGTGCGACGAATGCGATCGCAGAATGCACGTGAAGTGCGCATTTCTGCCTGAATCTGTGGAATGCAGAGCGCACCACCACACTCTCGATCTCTACTATACAGCCTCGAAATCCAACGTCGATGGTTGTACCTTTTTCATGTGCGACGTGTGCGATGATGCTGTCACGGAAGGCTACTGGACTTATTACTGCAAAGATTGTGATTTTGTTACTGATTTGTATTGCGCCACATCTGCTGAAGCTGTGGAGGAAAAAGAAGAGGAGGAGGAAGAAGAAGAAGAAAAAGAAAAAGAGGAAGAAGGAGAAGAGGAAGAGGAGGAAGAAGAAGAAAAAGGGGAAGAAGGAGAAGAGGAAGAGGAGGAAGAAGAAGAAAAAGGGGAAGAAGGAGAAGAGGAAGAGGAATTGCCTATTGAGTTGCAACTAGCTAGGGCAAGAATTAGCATGGAGCAACAGAGGGCTAATCTTGAGTTTCAGACGCAGATGGCGCGGCGGAATGCTGAGTTCATCACCAGCATCGCCAATTCTTGGAAGTGTAATTTTTAAGGATTGATGTGTGTGTGTGTGTTTTTATCAACTGCGTGTTTGTGTTTTTCTGAGTTCTTTGAATTTAGTCCTTGAATCATTGGGGCGACCCAGCTGCTTCTTGCTTTCTCAATTTCATTGTATTATGCATAATTATTTTCTTTTCTCTCTCTTCCTCTCTCTCTCTCTCTCTCTCTATATATATATATATATATATAGTGGCGCGTTCTATCCAGTACTAATATTAGATGCAGTACTCTACGGTACTAATTTATGCATGAGTTTTATGATGCAATATATGCATCAAAATATCGATGCATTAAAACATTAGATTATATGCATCAAATATATTGCATATTTTAATGCATTGAAATTTTGATGCACGAAATGCATATATTTCATGCATAATTAGTACAAAACTCATGCATAAATTAGTAATGTAAAGTACTGCATCTAATATTGGTACTGCATAGAACGCGCCCCTATATATATATATATTTAGGATCAATTGATAATGGTTCTTATCCTACGAATTGCGAATAGCATGAGTTTTGTACTAGTTATGGATGAAGATATGCTTGTTTAAGTATAAAATGGTGGGCAAACCTAGTAAAAGTTCTCTTTGAGAAGGAGCTAGGTAATATAAGTTGAGTATTACGTGATATCTGCAGGTCTAGACCTCTGCGGAAAGCTTGGTTGAACAACATCCGAGTCTGGAACTCGGACACGAAAGGAAAACACGCCAAGAATGCGACCGGAGTGAACAATAGCAGCCCGATAACCATTTCATAACCCCACGCAAGTGTCCTTACCGAAGCCCAGATCCCAGCCTTTACAACCAGAAAATGATGAAACTCACAAGCACACACATATAAGAGAAGGAAACTCGAGCGGTCAACGTTATTACAACAGACACAAACGAAAGAAAGATGACGCCCTTGATCACCGAAACACGAGCTGAAAATCAGCACTGAATCGCCTCCTGCCTAAGGAAATAACCTGCAAAAATTTCACCGTGATTCGCAGCGACAGGTGTCATCATGTATGCTCTATATTGTTGAAGAAATTCCATATATGAAGTTCTCATTCATCTATGTCCAACATAAATAGATGTCAAATATTTAATCCACATTGCAATGTTAATAATTTCGTACTTTATCATCAATTTTCCTTATTATTCTACAATATATAAAGCAGTTTTATGCTTGGTTGATTTATTTCAATGTATTTTGTGTAATACAGAGATTTTCAAAGGAGTGCGTTGAATTGGGCTTAAAAGCGGGCTAATGTGGCATATAATTGGATAATCGAGTATTTTGGACTCAAGGAAGAGAATGTTTTCGAGTCCGAGAAAAATGTTCCTCTAAACCTTGATATATGAAGAAATATAATGTCCGCATGGGCAGCTCAACTGGTTCCTGGGTGACAGATTGCTACAAGAAATATAATGATTCTCAGACTCGGGAGAGAAAAAAATGAATAAATAAATGAACTCATATATGAAAACTAAAGAGTAAACCCATACCTTCACAATTAGCAGGATTGCGAAGATTACCAACCAAGAAATTCCATACCATTGCCGGAATTGCAGATTTTTTAAGTTGAAAACCCTGCATTTCACTAGGAGAAACATATCAATCAATGCAAATATACTCGAGAGCTGATCAACAAGTTTGGAATTCAGCGTCTTAAGGCTGTAAAGATTCCTATGAATACAAATTTGAAAGTCGATCCAGGAACTGAAGGAAAATCAGTCAATCAGACTAAGTATCGAGAATTATTGGTTCTCTACTGTATCTTACTGCAAGCAGACCAAACATATCCTACGCTATAGGAGTTTGTGCAAGATATCAGTCTGATCCCGGGAGTGATGAACCCTAATATTATCGCTTTGAGTAGTACTATTTGAATTTAGGAGGGAAACGGGTAGTAAACCACTTTTTAATTAAATTTAGGACGAGTACGATTATATAAATTATGTCTGTGTGGCTCCTTGCCTTATCGTTTTGGTTCATGACCGTGTTCTTCCACGGTGAACAACTTTATGTTGCTTAACCTTAACCAAATATTAATTATTTTTTATATTTCTACTTTTAAATTACAATGTAATACAATTTCATGTTGAAATTTGATGGACTACACGCTAATTATTTTATTATAGAAAAATCCCAAATTAAAATTTTCACATGGGTATTGATATGAAATGAAAGTCCGATTATGTCATATTTATAAGGGTGAAAATTAATAAAATTATTCAATTCTGGACTCAGGATTGATTATTAAAACTCATCTGAACTAAGTTTGTCAATATAATAAACCAAAAATTTGACATATTTGTTTATTTGGTAAGATATAAACTCGGCTGAATTTAAATCGGCAAATAAAAGTATAAAATATATGTAAATGTGTTGAACTAGTCGAGCTCGATTCATGTTCAAATCGATTCAAGGCCATTTGGCCTCGATTAAATTAACAATTATACCAGCCATAAATACGATTTTAAAACTGAAGCAATAAAGATCTAAAGAAATAGCGACAATAGTGTGTTTGACGGTCGAGCAGCAAACGAGCAGAGCTGCTCGCGAGCGCTGATGAGCATGCTTGTAAAACTTCGACTCGAACTCGACTCGAGCTCGTGAATGCTTAGAGAGCGGCTCACAAGCATTTGAATTATTTTTTTAATTTTTTTTATATATGTATAAATATCTATATATTTAATTATTTATTATTACTAATAATAGTAATTAGATTTCTTGAAACATACAACTTTTTTATTATTTTTAGCAAAATATAAAAATAAAAAATTTAACAAAAAAATAAATAATAAAAAAATATGCTCGTGAGCCGCTCACGAGTGCTTCAAAATACTACTGCAATCGAGTTCGAGTTCAAATTTTACAATCGCCCGAGCTCGAGTTCAAGCTCGATTGAATAGTAACAAGCATCACCTTTTAAAGCCAAATTAAACTGGACTCGACTTCTTTGCAGCCCTAATTGAGGGTAATGTAATGAATTAGAAAAAGTACGAAAAATAGAAAAGAAGTAAATAAGTAGATAGATAATACCCATTTCACTTCATTTAAAAAGTCTAATTTACCTAAGGTACAAGTTTCTAATTTTAAGTATTATGCCAAAGGTACACTCACTTTAAATTATATATTTCTTATTTTTTTCAATTTTCTTAAATCAATTAAAATTAAATCTTATATAAGGTCGGTTTGGAAGCTAGATGTTTGAGAATTAAAAGAGATTTGAGGGGTTTTGAGAGATTGAGTAATTAGATAAGTTAATTGGGGAATTTGATTATAAGAGAATATCTCTTTATATATTAATTTTATAATTAATTTGACATATGCCAAAAAATTGAATGCGCAGCTTCTAAGTCATATTCTATTGTCACAATTCTTACATTTTATTTCTTATTGCCACATAATAATTAATTTATTTATAATTTATATTACCAAATTTAAAAAACCATTTAATGTATCTTATCATATCTTTAGAATAGTCATACACTTTTGTATATTCAATGCTCAATTTTTTAAATAAAATATTTTTATACGATTGATATTTAATTTAAAATATTGTTTATATTTATTTTTGATAAACAAAATTTTGGACAGTTGTATGTAAAATATTTAATTTTAGATTTTAATTTTGGTAATTAAAATATTGGTAATTAAGACATGCAAGAGTGTAAATTCAATCATCATTTTTTTTTGTAAAATAGTAATTCTAATTGAAGGCTATTTAAATGTTTTGTAGTGAGATTAATATTTAATTAGTAACTTATGAAATATAAAATAAAATTATTAAAAAATTTAACTGTTTAGTTTTTTATATGATTAATTAATTGATTAATAATGATTAATCTAGAAAAGAACCATAATAATAAATATCAACATTCGACAAGCATATAATATATTTATAAAAAATATACTAATATCCTCAATTCTCTACGTACATTTAAATTATCAATTAATAGAAAATTGTGTCAAATCGTCCGACTCTACAATTAGAATCGCAAAATTATATATTTATCAAGATGTAACAACAAAGGAATTGAGCAAAATATAAATCTCCAAGAAACATCTGTTATTAGAAGAGATAATAATTCAATAATGTTGGAGTAGGCATCATCAACACGCAAACTATAAAGGTTGTCCGAATTTTATTTTCCAATCCACTATAGCTCTGAGACACTAATGGTAGTTCTCAGTTGTGGTGTTTCATAATAGATATAAATGAAAATATTAACATCTTTAACCAGGTTTGAGTATGTATATCCATATATGAATAAAGTATGTATATACCCGTAAAGATGAGTGCTTTATATTATCATCCTTATATATTCGTATATATATACTATTCTTGTATTTTATTTTATATTAGTGTATTTTGTACAATGCAAATCAAGAGTGTAGCCATGTTTGGCGATTAACGGATAACTGATAGCAGATTGTATTAGTCGATACGTGATAATTGGTGTAACACCCCAAATCACAAATGGGACATTACACGACGTAGAACCTTCATGAGGTCTACCAGGCTAACACATAACACACCAACCGAATATGAAATCTCATAAGACACCTCGGCCAAAATATTTTAATCCAGTAACGAAAAATGTAACTACAGTAAATCCATTGCCAACGCAAGGGACTTTAACCAATAAAGCAAAATAAAATGGACTCGAGCCTCATCATCATGCCAGTCCATCCTTTGCGTGCGCATCCCGTGCCAGCTCCTCAGCTCGACCAGTACCTGAAATGCATAAGACGCATTTCCCACATTTAAGGGGTTAACATTCGAATAGCTAGTGCAAATACACAACAACACAACATTATATACATACGCAATTCAACGCAAACAAGCCATTTAGGAAAAACATTTGAAATCAATATTCCGGAATATCACATTTACATCTAAAACAGTGTATCCTCAAGTTTTCCACATCATAACCATCCACGCTTGGTAACTCGCGACCGTACCCCTTAGTATCGGCCCCCAGAGGTCCCGTCGAACCGTCCCCGGGTGAGAAACCACTTCCGCGGCCGTACCCCTTAGTATCGCCCCCCAGAGGTCCCGTCGGACCGTCCCCAGGTGGAAGAACATCAACACACGCACCCAAGTCCACTTTCGTGGTCGTACCCCTTAGTATCGGCCCCCAGAGGCCACATATGCCATCCCCGGGTGGAAGAGCAACAATCATAAATCATTCAATAATACAATTTACATCATTCGCATCAAAACCGTACACACACAATGAAATGTAATACATGTACTTGCCTTGGATAACACGAGGCGAAGGAAAGGCGTTCGGTCCGAACAATCTTCACAATTCCGATCCTAACAACAATAGAGACTCAATCAACTACAATTCCACTGAGAAATGACGAATTAATCGGCGTTCTACCCTAAGGGACAATAAGTCGAACACTACGGAGGCATAAGGTTCAAATTCGTTCAACGAAGGGAAAAACTTGGAATTGATCCGCTAAATTTATAGGAAAACATAACACCACGATTTCCCAACTATAATTCATCATCAATCTAAGCAAAAACAAAAGGAAAAACGAATTATAAGCAAGAACCCTAAAATTAGGTATAATGTCCAATTACCTCAATTCAACGATGGAATGGCGGAAGGAAGATGATTGATTCGTGCTAGACGGTCCAATTCCGAGTTATAAGATGCTAGAATGCAATATCTGGATGAAATCGCCCAAAATCGTGATGAAGGAGTGGAGAGCCGAGAGGAATGGTGAAAAATGGGGTTAAAACCCGTGTCTGTCTTATATATACTGGACAGAACACGGCGCAACAAACGGCCCAAATGGCGCCGTGTTCGTGTCAGACATGGGTCGGGCGACTTCGTGCGACACGGCGCACAGACTCGGCGCAAAATGCCGCGGGTCTTGCACCGTTTCGCAAGGCAGCGGGCACCACTGGGCAACACGGCGCACAGACCCGGCGCAGAATGTCGCGGGTCTTGCGCCGTTTTGCACAGGTCAGGCGAGACAGCCTCCTGACACCAGACGACGCTACCAAAACGGAAAAAGACGATAAACCAAAACACGATATGCCAACCCAACGGACCGAGAAAATTACATGCAACGAGAAACAATATCCAATAACCCGAAACGGTCCGAGGTACACAACCATAATCGAACAAGAAATAAATTCCCTAAACTTATAGGAAATTACGAAACGGCCCAAACGTTCGAACATCACGATACAACGTCGGATTAACAATCCAAAACTCACAACATGCTCCACTCAACCATACGAACTCATGGAAATAGGAAAATGACGAAATCGAACGAGTTTTACGAGAATCGAATACACATGCGGTAAAATATAACTCAAGATGAAAATACGTAAAAACATCATCGAAACTCGTCCAAACGGAGAAACTCCAAGAACAAAATAGATTCAGAATTCCAAAACAGTGTCAAGCGAGTTGTCCGAAACGAACATACACCAAAAATAGAAATTACCAAAAATAGAGAACACGGATATTACATTCTACCCTCCTTAAAAGAAGTTTCGTCCCGAAACTTAAAACAAGTAGGGAGAAGAAATATTCCGCCAGGAAAAACTCAACGAGATACACAAGAATGCGTAACTAACGCCCAACGGCGAAATGTTACAAACAACGCAAAGGAATATACGGCGTGAAAACACGCTCCACGGCGACCAACACAACGTCGCCGTTAGGGATATAATAAAACCAACAAATGACAAGCGTCATCAAACGGATAATATAGCCAAGTCAATTATCCGACAATCACAAAACACAACGAACGAAAATCAATATGATTGACCAACCCAACGGTACATCAATCAAAACGCGAGCCAACAGCTGAACAAATACGGAATCCCACCGCCCAAGGGTTGGAAGATCGAAAACGAGACTAATTTCCCGAACTTAAGGGAATTACGAAGGAGCCTGAATGTTCACCAATCACGGAACGAGATCAATAAAAACCGAACAATCAAACGATCGAACCACAACGATCGAGACAACAAAAATCGAAGAATCATGTTCGAATCACGAAGAACAATAAAGTTCAAACAACAACTCCCAGGATGATCTGGTGAGAACTACAAGACATGCATTCCCATAAGATCCACAGGAAAGGGAATAGCGATTGAAAAGTCACAACGACAAACGAGTTATTCCGAAATGATACTACACTCGTTCGATCAACAAAAGCAAGGGTCAGGACAAGCTCAGAAATGTCAACGAACATAAATGAGTCGACAGAGTCGAAAACATAAGGGTTCCAAATCCGATCCACTTCGAATAAAAGAACTAATAGAACCAGATGATGTCACTCCCGAACAAGGTTCACAAGAATCGAACTGAACCCGAAAAAGTCACCTCGATAACCAGATCGACCCACAACAAGATCATAGCTCGTTCGGACGATGAAACCGAAATACAGAACGAGTTCATGAAGTCTCAACGAACATGAGCGAATCCATAGACCGGAGAAAGAGAAAATACAGAAGTCAAAATAGTACGGGTATTACCTCCGACCTCGTCCACGAAATTCACAAAAACGGGAGCAAGGTAACAAGACATTAAACAACCGATACATAACGGAACCATCACCGATGCACACGGTCATACCAAACCAAGCTCTAACAGCTCACACATGCGCGACAACGCAGAAATCACTACGAGGCGACAATATCCAATACCAACATCCCGCCTCTCACAGGGGCTAACACAACAAATGTGTGAAAAACGACTCAACGCTCACACCGCCAATTCGATCATACTCGGGAGCAAACATCAAAATGACAGCGCGAACATCACACATACATACCCAGCCCTCAAACGGAAATGGATAGGTTTTAAAAACGAAAACCTCATTTTGAAAATAATTTGAAGAATACCGGTTGATCTTGAGTATCACCTTTCAAAAAGTACAAACGTGAATCATCGTTATCGAGACTTTGGAGAACCATTTCGCATTTGATAAGAATGAAGACACTTTCTCTTAGTGAAAACTTTCAGAATATTCGACCCTCGGGTCTAAATAAAAATGTTTCTAAAACATTGAAAATATCTCAAAGCATTTTGGTCCTCGAAGTAGAAATTTTTTGAAATATATTGTGGCACCTAGGATGTACCACAAGAAAATAACTCATTTGAAAAGTATGTCTCGAAATTTATTTTTCTAAGATACTCAAGGTTTTCAAAAATACAATAGGCCAGAATGCCCAAACTCACACATATCGACGTTCACTAAAACAACTCCTAGTACACGCATCAAAACATTTAAAATCAAGACAATACATGTCTTTAAACGGAAATAAACGATAAAATACCAGAGTCGAAGACCGCATAGGATTCAGAATGAAACCACTGACCCCATTCGAAGTCTCTAAGAACCCTCCCGTACCGACTAGTGAACAAGTCGTACGTGTATAAGCACAAAGCTTCCACAAGAGAACTTGTAAAACGTGCAAATTGATTCGAAAATCATCAGCCACGGACAAAAACAACAATAAAAAGACATCACAAGCGACGACACTCCTCGTATAAATCAAATACGAGAGTCGAATAGATACATAACGTGAAATCAAAATCCACATAAGGATTCCATTACTTAACAAATAATCGTAAAATAGCTCGTGTCACACGAGGCACAACACAAAGAAGGGAGACTTACTTCCACAGGTCGCACGAAGATGATGATCGCCCCACGATACTAATCACGACCAACAAACTCAAACGACGCGTCGCGACACGACTCAGTCAGACAAAATCCGACGAGACAAAACTCAACAGACAACACTGACCCGACAGCCTAGGTTTCCACAACCTAATCTCCGATACCATTTATGTAACACCCCCAATCCGCTCAGGGATATTACACGCCGTAGAACCTTTCCTCAAGGATCTACCAGGCTGGTAACAACATATAACAACTCAACCGTGCCTTTAAGGCTAAAATGACTCAGTAGACCGATTTGGTCTTTCAACAAATACATACAACTCAAATACAACTCATGCCCACGCAGGGGTCAAAATACAACCACACCCGTACAACGGAAAAGATACTGCGGCGGAAAAGAAAATACAACTGCACAATACGACATCAACGGATTCTCGTGTGATTAGTATCGTTCATCTTTCATCATCCTTCGTGCCGACCCTGTGCTATGCTCCAAAACCCGAATGCAAAAACAGACATCCACCCCGAATACTCGGGGTTAGCAAACTCCACTGTTTTGCTAGTGCAAGTACAAGTGCAAAAATACGAGCCATACAATTCACATTACACGAATAACAATAACCAGAATCCTCAAGGATCCAAACGAAACGGAAAGCACTTCTCGAGGCAAGAATTTGAGAAAACGTTCCAAAATCGAAAGATCACAAATCAATGGAAAAGTTTATAAAACAGTTTAGAATGCCATCGAGAGTTTTAATAGAAAACAATTTAGGATTATCAAATCCTACTTTTCAAAATCCAAAATACAAAAGGGGTCACCGCCCCAAAGGTTTACTTTCCGAAAAATGACATTAACCAAACCGTTGGGATTTTAGCCCCAAATCCGTAAAATGACTTTTACAAAACCATTGGGATTTTAGCCCCAAATCTCATCAACTCACGGTACACAAGAACGGCCACAAGGTTCGTCTCCCAACATCAAAATCCACAAATAAAGGATTTAAAACAAACAACAAAATACTCTAGTGCCATCCTAGCCAAGTAAGCCAAACGAACAACTTACCTCTTACACACTTAGTCAATGCATGCAAATGAAAACCGTTCAAAAGCACTCATTTCCGGAAATGCCATAATCAAATCACATTTGTAAAATGCACCACAATTAACCGTCGATCCACGTCTCTGTGGACCCCTACCGAGACCCCGTCGGATCTAACCCGTAGTGGTTAAAAGCAAGCTCGTCGATCCACGTCTCTGTGGACCCCTACCGAGACCCCGTCGGATCTAACCCATAGTGAGCATACACACACACACGTTACTCATGCAATACTAATATGCTAAGAATGTAAGTTCATCAAGAATACTTACTAGAGATGGCCATTTATCCGACAACATTATCAAACTCTTCAAAACACAATAACAAGATTAAACACGGAATACACGATTCCATAACTTTAAACAATAGGAATATCATCAAAGCCTCCAACGTTCAAAATAATCAAATCATAATCAAATCCCAAAACACAACGTTCACAAAACACACACGCGTTTTGAAAGAGAGCCTTTAACGAGGCCAAACCGAAATCTTTGAAACTTCATTTCAAATAACCAAACAAACACATTAAGACGAACACCGATCATCATATCCATAAAACGAGAAAAGTATGGGCAAGGTACTTGCCTCGAAATCACGATCGCAACGAGACGACGGATAGGACGCGGTCGAATAGCCCCGAACCCCCGAACAATGTCAAGAACGCGATAGCACCACGAGTATTACGAGAATAACACCACACGAATCATCAATCACCAAACGGGATTCACATCGGAATCCTCGAACACCTATAAACCTCCGGAAGGAACAATAACACACGGTTACGACGAGAATCAAGGCCAAAACAACGGAAATCCCAACAAACTATCGAAGGGAAACTCATTGGGACATTTAATCGAACACTAAATGTTCAACAATTCCCAAGAACACTCGAATCACTAATCGAGTTGAACAAACTTGAAATATGGATATACAACCCATAGAACACGATTAATAACATCATACTACACCAATCGATGTATCAAAATCGGACTAGAATCGAAATCAAGAACAAATCTCCGAAAAGTCAACTTGAAGGAAAATCAAGAAATATACCTTGATTCGACGAAATACACGGATTAGATGTTGATATAATCAACAAGGATCTTCCAAAATGCCTTGGAAATGATTAGAATCGGCCAAGAACTCCATTTCCGTCGCACTCCGCCGCCGCCGAAAGAAGGAAAAAATCGGGTAAAAATGAAGTCTGCCGAGCCTATATATAGCCGGCAGGTTACTGGCCAGAATCGGCATGCCTTACGGCCGTAACTCGGTCCCTTACGGCCGTACTCGCGAGCCTTACGGCCAGAATCGCATTCGCTGTAATCCGCCAAGACTAATGGACACTTACTACCGTAATCGCACACATTACGGCCAGAATCGCCTTCGCCAGAAGCCGCCAGCGCCATACGGCCGTACCCGATCACGCCTTATGGCCGTAATCGCACACGTTACGGCCGTAACCGCACCTTACGGCCAGAACTCGCCGAGCAGCCACCGCTCCGCCGTGACTTCTGTAGCCACTCCGACGGCCCGGACGACCCCGAAACCCGAACCTGAGTAAAAACCGAAGATACGATTACGAAGTACTCTCAAAGACGAATCCAAGCGCTAAGAGAACACACGATTCCGACCACCCGAAGTGTCGGAATTCGACAACGGAAGTAATTACCCCAAACTTTGGGAAATTACAAAAATGGCCCAAAACGCCCGGAAATCACGATACGTGATCGAAACACCGAACCAAAGCTCGAAACATGAATAATAATATTAAATGAACTTACGAGAAACTCGAAACAACAGTTTCGGACGAGATTCGCAAGAATCGAGCTCAAGTGCGGAAAAAGTCGCTAAAAAGCTCGGAACTCAACAAAACGATACCGAAACGAACTCGGATGACAAAAAGTGCAGAATTAATCATTCTCGGAATGACGAAAGGGTCATGAGCGAGTCGTCAAAACGGACTTCCGCCGAAAAAAGAAATTTACCGAAAATCAAAAATTGCGGATATTACATTCTACCCTCCTTAAAAGAAGTTTCGTCCCGAAACTTAAAACAAGTAGGGAGAAGAAATATTCCGCCAGGAAAAACTCAACGAGATACACAAGAATGCGTAACTAACGCCCAACGGCGAAATGTTACAAACAACGCAAAGGAATATACGGCGTGAAAACACGCTCCACGGCGACCAACACAACGTCGCCATTAGGGATATAATAAAACCAACAAATGACAAGCGTCATCAAACGGATAATATAGCCAAGTCAATTATCCGACAATCACAAAACACAACGAACGAAAATCAATATGATTGACCAACCCAACGGTACATCAATCAAAACGCGAGCCAACAGCTGAACAAATACGGAATCCCACCGCCCAAGGGTTGGAAGATCGAAAACGAGACTAATTTCCCGAACTTAAGGGAATTACGAAGGAGCCTGAATGTTCACCAATCACGGAACGAGATCAATAAAAACCGAACAATCAAACGATCGAACCACAACGATCGAGACAACAAAAATCGAAGAATCATGTTCGAATCACGAAGAACAATAAAGTTCAAACAACAACTCCCATGATGATCGGTGAGAACTACAAGACATGCATTCCCATAAGATCCACAGGAAAGGGAATAGCGATTGAAAAGTCACAACGACAAACGAGTTATTCCGAAATGATACTACACTCGTTCGATCAACAAAAGCAAGGGTCAGGACAAGCTCAGAAATGTCAACGAACATAAATGAGTCGACAGAGTCGAAAACATAAGGGTTCCAAATCCGATCCACTTCGAATAAAAGAACTAATAGAACCAGATGATGTCACTCCCGAACAAGGTTCACAAGAATCGAACTGAACCCGAAAAAGTCACCTCGATAACCAGATCGACCCACAACAAGATCATAGCTCGTTCGGACGATGAAACCGAAATACGTAACGAGTTCATGAAGTCTCAACGAACATGAGCGAATCCATAGACCGAGAAAGAGAAAAGACAGAAGTCAAAATAGTACGGGTATTACCTCCGACCTCGTCCACGAATTTCACAACAACGGGAGCAAGGTAACAAGACATTAAACAACCGATACATAACGGAACCATCACCGATGCACACGGTCATACCAAACCAAGCTCTAACGGCTCACACATGCGCGACAACGCAGAAATCACTACGAGGCGACAATATCCAATACCAACATCCCGCCTCTCACAGGGGCTAACACAACAAATGTGTGAAAAACGACTCAACGCTCACACCGCCAATTCGATCATACTGGAGCAAACATCAAAATGACAATGAACATCACACATACATACCCAAATCTCAAACGGAAATGGATAGGTTTTAAAACGAAAACCTCATTTTGAAAATAATTTGAAGAATACCTTGATCTTGAGTATCACCTTTCAAAAGTACAAACGTGAATCATCGTTATCGAGACTTTGGAGAACCATTTCGCATTTGATAAGAATGAAGACACTTTCTCTTAGTGAAAACTTTCGTAATATTCGACCCTGTCTAAATAAAAATGTTTCTAAAACATTGAAAATATCTCAAAGCATTTTGGTCCTCGAAGTAGAAATTTTTGAAATATATTGTGGCACCTAGGATGTACCACAAGAAAATAACTCATTTGAAAAGTATGTCTCGAAATTTATTTTTCTAAGATACTCAAGGTTTTCAAAAATACAATAGGCCAGAATGCCCAAACTCACACATACCGACGTTCACTAAAACAACTCCTAGTACACGCATCAAAACATTTAAAATCAAGACAATACATGTCTTTAAACGGAAATAAACGATAAAATACCAGAGTCGAAGACCGCATAGGATTCAGAATGAAACCACTGACCCCATTCGAAATCTCTAAGAACCCTCCCGTACCGACTAGTGAACAAGTCGTACGTGTATAAGCACAAAGCTTCCACAAGAGAACTTGTAAAACGTGCAAATTGATTCGAAAATCATCAGCCACGGACAAAAACAACAATAAAAAGACATCACAAGCGACGACACTCCTCGTATAAATCAAATACGAGAGTCGAATAGATACATAACGTGAAATCAAAATCCACATAAGGATTCCATTACTTAACAAATAATCGTAAAATAGCTCGTGTCACACGAGGCACAACACAAAGAAGGGAGACTTACTTCCACAGGTCGCACGAAGATGATGATCGCCCCACGATACTAATCACGACCAACAAACTCAAACGACGCGTCGCGACACGACTCAGTCAGACAAAATCCGACGAGACAAAACTCAACAGACAACACTGACCCGACAGCCTAGGTTTCCACAACCTAATCTCCGATACCATTTATGTAACACCCCCAATCCGCTCAGGGATATTACACGCCGTAGAACCTTTCCTCAAGGATCTACCAGGCTGGTAACAACATATAACAACTCAACCGTGCCTTTAAGGCTAAAATGACTCAGTAGACCGATTTGGTCTTTCAACAAATACATACAACTCAAATACAACTCATGCCCACGCAGGGGTCAAAATACAACCACACCCGTACAACGGGAAAAAGATACTGCAGCGGAAAAGAAAATACAACCAGACCAATACGACATCAACGGATTCTCGTGTGATTAGTATCGTTCATCTTTCATCATCCTTCGTGCCGACCCTGTGCTATGCTCCAAAACCTGAATGCAAAAACAGACATCCACCCCCCGAATACTCGGGGGTTAGCAAAACTCCACTGTTTTGCTAGTGCAAGTACAAGTGCAAAAATACGAGCCATACAATTCACATTCCACGAATAACAATAACCAGAATCCTCAAGGATCCAAACGAAACGGAAAGCACTTCTCGAGGCAAGAATTTGAGAAAACGTTCCAAAATCGAAAGATCACAAATCAATGGAAAAGTTTATAAAACAGTTTAGAATGCCATCGAGAGTTTTAATAGAAAACAATTTAGGATTATCAAATCCTACTTTTCAAAATCCAAAATACAAAAGGGGTCACCGCCCCAAAGGTTTACTTTCCGAAAAATGACATTAACCAAACCGTTGGGATTTTAGCCCCAAATCCGTAAAATGACTTTTACAAAACCATTGGGATTTTAGCCCCAAATCTCATCAACTCACGGTACACAAGAACGGCCACAAGGTTCGTCTCCCAACATCAAAATCCACAAATAAAGGATTTAAAACAAACAACAAAATACTCTAGTGCCATCCTAGCCAAGTAAGCCAAACGAACAACTTACCTCTTACACACTTAGTCAATGCATGCAAATGAAAACCGTTCAAAAGCACTCATTTCCGGAAATGCCATAATCAAATCACATTTGTAAAATGCACCACAATTAACCGTCGATCCACGTCTCTGTGGACCCCTACCGAGACCCCGTCGGATCTAACCCGTAGTGGTTAAAAGCAAGCTCGTCGATCCACGTCTCTGTGGACCCCTACCGAGACCCCGTCGGATCTAACCCATAGTGAGCATACACACACACACGTTACTCATGCAATACTAATATGCTAAGAATGTAAGTTCATCAAGAATACTTACTAGAGATGGCCATTTATCCGACAACATTATCAAACTCTTCAAAACACAATAACAAGATTAAACACGGAATACACGATTCCATAACTTTAAACAATAGGAATATCATCAAAGCCTCCAACGTTCAAAATAATCAAATCATAATCAAATCCCAAAACACAACGTTCACAAAACACACACGCGTTTTGAAAGAGAGCCTTTAACGAGGCCAAACCGAAATCTTTGAAACTTCATTTCAAATAACCAAACAAACACATTAAGACGAACACCGATCATCATATCCATAAAACGAGAAAAGTATGGGCAAGGTACTTGCCTCGAAATCACGATCGCAACGAGACGACGGATAGGACGCGGTCGAATAGCCCCGAACCCCCGAACAATGTCAAGAACGCGATAGCACCACGAGTATTACGAGAATAACACCACACGAATCATCAATCACCAAACGGGATTCACATCGGAATCCTCGAACACCTATAAACCTCCGGAAGGAACAATAACACACGGTTACGACGAGAATCAAGGCCAAAACAACGGAAATCCCAACAAACTATCGAAGGGAAACTCATTGGGACATTTAATCGAACACTAAATGTTCAACAATTCCCAAGAACACTCGAATCACTAATCGAGTTGAACAAACTTGAAATATGGATATACAACCCATAGAACACGATTAATAACATCATACTACACCAATCGATGTATCAAAATCGGACTAGAATCGAAATCAAGAACAAATCTCCGAAAAGTCAACTTGAAGGAAAATCAAGAAATATACCTTGATTCGACGAAATACACGGATTAGATGTTGATATAATCAACAAGTATCTTCCAAAATGCCTTGGAAATGATTAGAATCGGCCAAGAACTCCATTTCCCGTCGCACCCGTCGCCAGTCGCCGAAAGAAGGAAAAAATCGGGTAAAAATGAAGTCCGCCGAGCCAGCTATATATAGCCGGCAGGTTACTGGCCAGAATCGGCGTGCCTTACGGCCGTAACTCGGTCCCTTACGGCCGTACTCGGCAGCCTTACGGCCGTAAGCATTCGTCAAAAATCGCCAAAGACCGGTGACACTTACGGCCAGTAACTCGCACACATTACGGCCAGAATCGCCTTCGTCGAAGCTACCGTGCACCATACGGCCGTGCCGATCACGCCTTACGGCCGTAATCGCACACGTTACGGCCGTAATCGCACCTTACGGCCGTAACTCGGCCAGCCAGCCGTGTGACTCGGCCGTGGCCACTCCGACGGCCCGGACGACCCCGAAACCCGAACCTGAGTAAAAACGGAAGATACGATTACGAAGTACTCGCAAAGACGAATACAAGCGCTAAGAGAACACACGATTCCGACCACCCGAAGTGTCGGAATTCGACAACGGAAGTAATTACCCCAAACTTTGGGAAATTACAAAAATGGCCCAAAACGCCCGGAAATCACGATACGTGATCGAAACACCGAACCAAAGCTCGCAACATGAATAATAACATTAAATGAACTTACGAGAAACTCGAAACAACAGTTTCGGACGAGATTCGCAAGAATCGAGCTCAAGTGCGGAAAAAGTCGCTAAAAAGCTCGGAACTCAACAAAACGATACCGAAACGAACTCGGATGACAAAAAGTGCAGAATTAATCATTCTCGGAATGACGAAACGGTCATGAGAGAGTCGTCAAAACGGACTTCCGCCGAAAAAAGAAATTTACCGAAAATCGAAAATTGCGGATATTACATCGACCATTGTACTTTAACCAAAGGAATGGTTTTGTGCCTGAGTTGTTTCACCAGACGCTCTAAGATCTGAATCGGCCTCTCCTCGAAGGTAATGTCGGGCCCCAACTCGATCTCTCCAAAATCAATAATATGGCCAGGGTCCGGTACGTACTTCCTAAGCTGGGAAACATGAAATAAGTTATGCACGTGGCTCAGAGACGGCGGCAAGCCTAACCGATATGCAAGCTCTCCAACTCTCTCTAGAACCTCGAATGGCCCAATAAATCTCGGACTAAGTTTACCCTTCCGACCGAAGCGGTAAACTCCCCGTGTCGGCGACACCTTAAGCAACACATGGTCTCCCACCTCAAACTCCAACGGCCGGCGACGTGTATCGGCATAAGACTTCTGTCGACTCTGAGTCGTCCACATCCTATCGCGAATCAAAGCAATCTTCTCTCTCGTCTCAACTACCATATCAGGCTCGGTGCCAATTAGCTCAGATGTATCATCCCAACACAACGGCGATCTGCACTTCCTACCATACAGTGCCTCAAATGGTGCCATTTTGATCGAGGCGTGCCAACTATTGTTGTACGTGAATTCGATCAATGGCAAGTGCGACTCCCAATCATCCTTCCAATCTAAAGCACAGGCTCGCAATATATCCTCCAAATGCGTCAGATCGTCCGCTCGGGCCCGTCTGTCTGAGGGTGGTAGGATGTACTGAGTCTCAACTCGGTCCCCAAAGCTCTATGAACGGCCTGCCAAAAATGTGATATAAATCGGCCATCACGATCCGAAACAATACTCTTAGGGGTCCCATGCAACCTCACTATCTCCGCAATAAACACTCGCGCTAGTCTCTCTGGCCCCCAAGTGTCCTTAATACCCAGAAAATGAGCTGATTTGGTTAATCGATCGACAACGACCCAAATCATGTTCATTCCAGTCTGAGTCTTAGGCATACTAGTAATGAAATCCATAGAAATATCCTCCCATTTCCACTCCGGGATAGGAAGTGGTCGCAAAAGCCCCGCGGGTCACTGATGCTCGATCTTAACCTGCTGACAGGTCAAACACTTCGACACAAACTCGCTAACATCTGTCTTCAAATTACTCCACCAGTAGTTACTCCTCACATCCTTGTACATTTTGCTCGTACCAGGATGTATGGAGTAAGGTGTGGTATGAGCTTCACTCAAGATCTTCTGTCTCAGCTCAATAACACTCGGTACACATAGTCTGCCGCGAAATCTCAAAACTCCATCATCCTGAACCATAAATCCAGGAGATTTCCCCTTCCTCACATCCTCCCTCAACTGGACCAAAAATGGATCATCATACTGTTTCGCCTTGATATCATCAGTCAAGGACGAAGTGATCTCCAACGCACATAACTGAGCCTGAACTCTCTGAACCCAAACCTCGATATTCTGACAAATAAAATCTCGTTGGATCCTACTCTGTGGTGTAAGTACCTCTAACATCTGTAACGCCATCGGCTTTCGGCTCAACGCAACAGCCACTACGTTAGCCTTACCCGGATGATAAAGTATCTCGAGGTCGTAATCTTTAATTAGCTCCAACCACCTATGCTGTCTCATATTCAACTCTTTCTGACTGAAGATATACTTCAAACTCTTGTGGTCCATAAATATCTTACACGACGACCCATAGAGATAATGCCTCCAGATCTTTAAGGCGAAAACGACCGCAGCTAACTCCAAATCGTGCGTGGGGTAATTCACCTCGTAAGGTTTCAACTGGCGGGACGCATAAGCAATAACCCTATCTCTCTGCATCAAAACACATCCGAGCCCGAGGCTCGAAGCATCACTATATACCACGAAATCTTCGTTCCCCTGAGGCAATGCCAACACGGGTGCGGTAGTTAGTCGTCTCTTCAACTCGTCAAAACTACACTGTCTGTCTGCGGTCCACTCGAATTTCTGAGTCTTCTGGAGCAACTGAGTGAGTGGTCTAGCAATCTTAGAAAATCCCTCAACAAATCTACGATAATAGCCGGCAAGACCCAGAAAACTCCTCACTTCCTTCACATTCTTAGGCGGCTCCCAAGCCATCACTGCCTCTATCTTCTGCGGGTCTACCCGAACTCCCTCTGCTGAAATCACATGCCCGAGGAACATCACTTCCTCGAGCCAAAACTCACACTTAGAGAACTTCGCATACAACTGCTCAGCTCTCAAAATGTCTAATACAATCCGGAGATGTAAGGCGTGCTCCTCCCGACTCCGTGAATAGATAAGAATGTCATCAATAAAGACGACTACGAATTTGTCCAGATACTCAATAAAAACTTTGTTCATCAACTGCATGAACACTGCTGGGGCATTGGTTAGCCCGAAAGGCATAACCACAAACTCATAATGGCCATATCTCATCCGAAAGGCAGCTTTCGGTATATCGCTGTCCCGAATCCTCAACTGGTAGTAGCCCGATCACAAATCAATCTTCGAAAAGACTGTCGCCCCCTGAAGCTGATCAAACAAGTCATCAATCTGGGGCAAAGGGTATTTATTTTTGATGGTTAACTTGTTTAATTCTTGATAGTCGATGCATAAATGAAGCGATCCATCCTTCTTCTTAACAAAAAGTACAGGCGCACCCCAAGGCGACGCGCTCGGTCGAATATACCCTTTATCTAACAACTCTCCCAACTGTTTCTTCAACTCTAACATCTCCGACGGTGTCATACGGTACGTCGCTCGAGAAATAGGGGCCGCATTCGGCTCAAGATCATTAGGAAACTCCACCTCTCGCTGTGGTGGTAATCCCGGCAAGTCATCCGGAAATACGTCGGGATAATCGCTAACAACTGGAATCGACGACATGTCAACCCCGCCATCCTCCGCTTGCAGAGCGTAACACCAATATCCGGCACAACCCTGGTTCAGAAGTCTCATCGCCTTCAAGGCGCTAATCACACTCCCCGATCTCCCCGGCTTACGACCGACGAGAGTATGCTCGGTGCCATCCTCGGCCACTATCGAGATGGTAAGAGTCCGATAGTTCATGATAGCACTGTGACGATCCAACCAATCGTCCCCGAGGATCAAATCCTCACCCTTAAGGTCTATAACAATGAGATTCGAGGACCAATCCCGGCTCCCGATCCTCACTGGGCAATCCCTAACTTCCCGGTCCCCAACCATACGATCCCCGCTAGGCGTACCCACTACAAACGGTTCACACTCAAACAAGCAGTCAAAACCAATACGACTCACACAATCCGAAGCAATAAAGGAAAGGGTAGCACCCGAATCAAAAAGCACTGAAACTGGATGAGTAAGGATCTGAGTGGTACCTGACGCCACTGGAACGTCTGCCTCCTCTGTGCGCCTCATCTGATACAATCGGAAGTGAACTGAACCCGAACTTGACACTGTACGGCGATCCGGCTGACCCCGACCCCTACCACGACTCGAACTCTAGGGAATAAAAGTAGCTGGAGTGTTATATTCCTTCTGATCGGCGATGGTAGTCGGAGCTCTGGCGACCCTGGTGGCCCTCTCACAATGAGCTGCCCGATGCCCGGTCTGTCCGCAAGTAAAGCAAGTAACTAACAGAAATGGGCAATCCTTCATCAAGTGCTCGGACTGACTGCAATTAAAACAAACTCTCCCGCCAGGTGCAACAGACTGGATCGAACGGTTACCCTGAGATCCACCGGCCTGATGAAACGACCTCTTCCCAGGTCTAGGAGCAGAACGAGACCTCAAAAACTGACCACCCTTACTGGCCGAGAATCCGCCGGTAGTCTTCTGCTTCTTAGCTTCCGAAACCGACTCTTATTCCGGGACGACCATCTCGATCGCTAGAGCGCGATCCCGGTATTCCTTCAAAGTGGCACACATGAGCGGTGCCATACTCTGCCTGATATGCGGCTTCATGCGCATATTGAAGTAACGGATTTTATCAGCCTCCATTCTCACCTGATCTTTCACGAAACCCAACTGCTGATTGTAAGAGATAATGGCCTGAGAAATCGGCACATCCTGGGGTGTGGCAGTGAAGAACTCCACAATTCTGCGTTCTTTGACTGGCGGCGGATAATATTCTGCTTCCATAGCAGCCCTGAACTCCTCCCAAGTGGCTCGACGGTCTCTGGGCGCAACTGCCTCCCACCATTCCGCAGCTTCCTTATCCAGGAGGTACTGGGCAATATGTACCCTCCTGTATTCGGGACAAGCTACGACATCAAAGGTCCTGGACAACTGAAAAAGCCAATTCTCCCAACCGAATGAGTCAGAAGATCCGGAGAAATGAGGAGGGTGCATCTTAGTCACCGTCTGAAGCCACTTACTAGCTTCCTCTTCAGGTGTCGGGGGCGGATTCTGACGTCCACCCTGAGCTATCTGAGCAAGTTGGGCTACTAATCACTGGCAAATGCAGAGTAGCCCGTCGGCATTATTACCCGACGGCACTGAGTGAGAGGATGAGTCCGCAGAGGACTAAGAAAGTGAGCCCTCTTCATTATCAGCACCCCGACCACGGCCTCGGCCTCGTCCCCTAGCTGGTCTACCACGACCTCTCAACATACTAAAGAAAATATGAAAGGAACAAGATCAGAAAGATTCACAATCTACAAAGTTGGTATCACAATTCTCAAGTCCGAAAAACGCAAGAAAACGAATTATAGAAGTATAAGAGTTCGAGGAGACTTACAGCCACGGGTCGCACGAAAAGACGGTAGCATGATGATATTAGGCTCAACGACTGACTCTAACGACGCAACTGACAGACCCAAAATTTACCGACAGCCTAGATATTCAAAACCTAAGCTCTAATACCATAAATGTAACACCCCAAATCACAAATGGGACATTACACGCCGTAGAACCTTCATGAGGTCTACCAGGCTAACACATAACACACCAACCGAATATGAAATCCCATAAGACACAATCATCAAGTAAAAATTAGGGCCGTGGCCTCGGCCAAAATATTTTAATCCAGTAACGAAAAATGTAACTACAGTAAATCTATTGCCCACGCAGGGGACTTTAACCAATAAAGAAAAATAAAATGGACTCGAGCCTCATCATCATGCCAGTCCATCCTTTGCGTGCGCATCCCGTGCCAGCTCCTCAGCTCGACCAGTACCTGAAATGCATTAGACGCATTTCCCCCATTTAAGGGGTTAGCATTCGAATAGATAGTGCAAGTACACAACAACACAACATTATATACATACGCAATTCAACGCAAACAAGCCATTTAGGAAAAACATTTGAAATCAATATTCCGGAATATCACATTTACGTCTAAAACAATGTATCCTCAAGTTTTTCACATCATAACCATCCACGCTTGGTAACTCACGACCGTACCCCTTAGTATCGGCCCCCAGAGGTCCCGTCGAACCGTCCCCGGGTGAGAAACCACTTCCGCGGCCGTACCCCTTAGTATCGGCCCCCAGAGGTCCCGTCGGACCGTCCCCAGGTGGAAGAACATCAACACACGCACCCAAGTCCACTTCCGTGGCCGTACCCCTTAGTATCGGCCCTCAGAGGCCACATATGCCATCTCCGGGTGGAAGAGCAACAATCATAAATCATTCAATAATACAATTTACATCATTCGCATCAAAACCGTACACACACAATGAAATGTAATACATGTACTTGCCTTGGATAACACGAGGCGAAGAAAACGGTGGAAGGAAAAGGGTTCGGTCCGAACAATCTTCACAATTCTGATTCTAACAACAATAGAGAGTCAATCAACTACAATTCCACTGAGAAATGACGAATTAATCGGCGTTCTACCCTAAGGGACAATATGCAGAACACTACGGAGGCATAAGGTTCAAATTCGCTCAACGAAAGGAAAAACTTGGAATTGATCCGCTAAATTTCTAGAAAAACATAACACCACGATTTCCAACTATAATTCATCATCAATCTAAGCAAAAACGAAAGGAAAAACGAATTATAGACAAGAACCCTAAAATTAGGTATAATGTCCAATTACCTCAATTCAACGATGGAATGGCGGAAGGAAGATGATTGATTCGTGCTAGACGGTCCAATTCCGAGTTATAAGATGCTAGAATGCAATATCTGGATGAAATCGCCCAAAATCGTGATGAAGGAGTGGAGAGCCAAGAGGAATGGTGAAAAATGGGGTTAAAACCCGTGTCTGTCCTATATATACTGGACAGAACACGGCGTAACAAACGGCCCAAATGGCACCGTGTTCAGCGCCGTATTGCGGGTCAGCGGGCGACCCCTGTGCGACACGGCGCAAAATGCCGCGGGTCTTGCGCCGTTTCGCAAGGCAGCGGGCACCACTGGGCAACACGACGCACAGACCCGGCGCAGAATGCCGCGGGTCTTGCGCCTTTGCAGTCGTGCCGCAACCTCCCGACACTGCATTTACGCTACCAAAACGGAAAAAGACGATAAACCAAAACACGATATGCCGACCCAACGGTCCGGAAAAATTACATGCAACGAGAAACAATATCCAATAACCTGAAACGGTCCGAGGTACACAACCATAATCGAACAAGAAATAAATTCCCTAAACTTATAGGAAATTACGAAACGGCCCAAACGTCCGAACATCACAATACAATGTCGGATTAACAATCCGAAACTCACAACATGCTCCACTCAACCATACGAACTTCTGGAAATAGGAAAATGACGAAATCGAACGAGTTTTACGAGAATCGAATACACATGCGGTAAAATATAACTCAAAATGAAAATACGTAAAAACATCATCGAAACTCGTCCAAACGGAGAAACTCCAAGAACAAAATAGATTCAGAATTCCAAAACAGTGTCAAGCGAGTTGTCCGAAACGAACATACACCAAAAATAGAAATTATCAAAAATAGAAAACACGGATATCACACTAACTAACTGATTATATTAGCTATTGTGTATATATATTTAGTAAACAGATAATTGATAGTTTTTTGATTGCGTAAAATGAATAATGAGGATAGTAAAATATTTATTTAGTTAATCATTCTAGTCAAATTGAATAATAAATTAATATTACAAGTATTTTTATTATTTAAAAAAGCATCATTCAAAACTTTGCAAATAGATAAATATCAACATTAGTTAAGTATTAAATTAGTTGTAAATAACTTTTGTAAAATGATAAATATTTTTGAAATCCGAAAGGATGTAGATTCTAAATGGGTTCTGGTGGTCGAATATTAATCTTATTCACTCCGATTGATTGGACTCTATCTAAGTATTAATTTATTTATTTTATTTATACGTATAAATTAGAACATAATGTGATTCTTCATCGAATTTCGATGAATTTGACACTACTTGAAATAGATTTTTGGGCCCGAAACTATAATTTTGGAAAGTTGGATTTTTCTTTTGGGTTATTGGAGAATGGATTAAAAGAGGTTCACTCATTTTCCCTACTACATCTGTATCTCATGTATTGATTCACATTTATTGTTATGAGTCGATTTATTTTTTCAAATAATCAATATTTTCCTTGGTTATTACTTTTTCTAAAATCTCTAAAAAAAAATGATATTATCTCTTCTTTCATTGCAGTTTTTTTTTCATTATGTTGTGCCAAATATTTTTACCCTTTTTTCTTCATAATTTTATTTTTTAATATTTGAGTTCATTTATGTTCAAATATTTCATATGATACATTTTAGTTATGTGTTTACATATTAGAAACTCTCAAATAATAATATTTATTTAAACAATTAATTCCATAAATTTAATAATTTTAAATTTGATAATAAATATTTTTATTATCATGTTAATTATCTGAAAAACTCACCACATAAATTTATACGATAAAACAAAAATAAATCAAACAAGAAATTCTATTAGATCCCTTACTTGTCATTTACCTAATTAAGTAGTTATATGCTATCAGCTATTTACCAAATAAAATACCTACGAACAAATAACTAATATAATTAACTAATCAAACCAATTAATACAATCAATTACCGGTTAATTTACCAATATAATTAGTTAACAACCAATCACTAATTGTCAGCCATAACAAAAATATTTAATTTTAAGAAATTATTATATAAATTTTAATTAGATATTAGAGTTTTATTTCGAAAGTGGAATCTCCATCCAGATAAAATTACATTCTAAAAATAGACTCTTCAGTTGAGATAGACGGAGCAACAAGTAAATAAAAGAAAGAAATGCATTAACTTAACTAATCATCATTTGATTACATTTAATTACAACCCCATTTGATTGTCTTAATTAATCATCATTGTTAGTCCACTCCTCTTGCTCATCTATTATTATCATTAATTAATCAATTAATCCATTTTAAAATTTCTCCAAAATCATATTCCTCTCCCTCCTCCAACACTTCCATCCCCTCAAAATCTCTTCCATTTTCATCCTTTCCCAACAGTCTTATTTTTCCCTCTCTCTATAAACAAAAAAAAAAAAAAAAAAAGCAGAAAGGACCAAGAAAAGAAAAAAAGGAAGAAGACAAAATAAACCAATCACCACCAACAAGAAACCTCAAGATTCCAACATCAAATCAAAGTTTTTTTTTTTTTCCAGCAATTCTCCATTTCCAGGCACCAATTCTCTTTCTTTTCCCCAAATCTTTAACACCACATTCATCATTCATTTCCAAAAAAGATCAAAAAGGGAAAAAAAAAAAAAAAAAACACCATTTGTTCCTAAAGAAAGCCATCAGATATTTCTAAGTGGGCATTTCTCAAATCTGCAGGATTTTTGTCACTGGATTATGCTCGAAATGAAGCAGATTGACAGCGCCCCATCAACCCCGGGGAAATTCAAGATGGAAAAATCTTCATACAACAGGCTGAGGCTTCATTCTTCCTTGGCAAAGCTAACATTTTGGTCTGTTCTATTTCTCGGCTTGATCTTCGTATTCTTTTTCAGATCACCCTCTTCGTCTTCCCATCTACCCCCAGATCTCTCTAGAAGATCCCTCAGAACCAGCTCCTACGACGGTCCGAACTTCGAGAAACGCGTCAGGGATTCGGCCAAAATCCGTTCAAGAAATGGGATTTCCGTTTTGGTCACCGGCGCCGCTGGTTTCGTCGGGACCCACGTATCCGCCGCCCTCAAGCGGAGAGGCGACTGCGTCGTGGGCCTTGATAATTTCAACGATTATTATGATCCGTCCCTTAAAAGAGACCGACAAGCCCTCTTAGGCCGTAGCGGGATTTACATTGTTGAGGGTGATATAAATGATTCCGTTTTATTATCAAAACTTTTCGATATCGTGCAGTTCACTCACGTCATGCATCTAGCGGCTCAAGCCGGCGTGCGTTACGCCATGGAGAACCCTAGCTCGTATGTGCACAGCAATATAGCGGGCCTTGTTAGTATTCTTGAGGTTTGCAAGAATGCGAACCCTCAACCCGCTATTGTGTGGGCTTCGAGTAGTTCGGTTTATGGGCTAAACACGAAAGTGCCGTTTTCCGAGAGAGATAGAACTGATCAGCCTGCTAGCTTGTATGCTGCAACTAAGAAAGCCGGTGAGGAGATTGCACATACTTATAATCACATATACGGGCTTTCCCTGACTGGATTGAGGTTCTTTACGGTTTACGGGCCTTGGGGTAGACCCGACATGGCGTATTTCTTTTTCACTAAGGATATTTTGAAGGGAAAGTCGATTCCGATCTTTGAGGCTCCTAATCATGGCGCGGTGGCTAGGGACTTCACCTACATTGAGGATATTGTTAAGGGGTGTTTGGGTGCGTTGGACACCACGGAGAAAAGTACGGGAAGTGGGGGTAAGAAGAAGGGCCCGGCCCAATTGAGGATTTATAATCTTGGAAACACTTCGCCCGTGCCAGTGTCGGATCTTGTTGGCATTTTGGAGAAGTTGCTTAAAGTGAATGCTAAGAGGTTGGTTATGAAATTGCCGAGGAATGGCGACGTGCAGTTCACGCACGCTAATATTAGCTTGGCTAAGAGAGAGCTCGGGTATAAGCCCACGACTGATTTGCATACGGGCTTGAAGAAATTCGTTCAATGGTACCTCGGTTACTATGTTAATGGGAAGAAAAGCTCGCAGTGAGACGAGTTCTTCAAAATCGTGCGGTAGGATCTATTATTCTCAAATTCTTGTTTCTTTTCTATTCTTATGATTGCTTTTGTTTTTCTAACCTATTTTCTTCATTCCCCACTGAAGTCCCAATTATCTTGTTTTTTTATTCCGTATATCTTGACGATGCCATCACATGAGGAGTTATATTCGTGATCTCACGATGAAGAGTTTTTTTTTTCCTTTTCCGCTCTCTAGTGAGATTGTCGTGATTGTAATTGTTGTATTTTTGTATCATTGTAGAATTCATTACTGATAGAACAAATTTACTGATCGTCGAACGTGGATTGTTTTAATCCAATGCTAATAAAATAGCACATGATAGTTTATGGTTTTTTATGGAATTTTTATGTAGATTTGATGAGTACGTTTTGAGTTTCATTGTTGTCGGGCTAGGTTGATATTGCTGTAAAGTGTAGGGAGTGTCGGTTATCGAGAAAATTTTATCTGCTTTTCTTATTTAGTGAGAATTATTGCATCGACAAGCTGTCTTTAAGCAAATCTTTTGTTTGATCTTTGAGAAGCTAGATATGTTGGTTGTGTTTTCTATTCCCATCGACATGCTTATTTTTACTCGGTTAGTGTCGGTTTTATTAATGAGCTTAGTGTGATCATGATTTAGTAGGGAATCTCTTAATACGTACTTTCCTTATTTGACAACCATTTATGACGAGGTGCGAGTTTATTGCATGTTTGGTAAAAATAGGCTAGCTTATTTTTTGAGCTTGTTTAAAAATTGGAGTTCGCAAGCCCGTGCGGCACCCCCATGCGATCATATGTGCGTGGAGCACAGGGGTAAGCCTTAGGGAATCGGCACAATGTCACTGGTTTCGCCCTGCCATGGGCTCATCAGGAGAACGGCTCCAGTTCCCGACCAGTTGGCCCGACCAGTTTGTGTAGGGACGGTCGAATCCCCCTTCTAGGATTGAACCGGGTCGGCATACCTGAACTCCAGGGGTTTCTTACTACAACACTGAAGGGACAACCACTGAAGCACAATCCTCCAATACAGTTCGCACAGAAACTAGCTTATTGGGATGAGCATCTCAATGAGTTAGCTTATCAGCTAAACTGCTAAACACATATCAGAATGATCTTGGTAAAATCTAGTTTCAAACGCTATCAAACACCCCTCTCCTCCTCCGGCTACGTCATTGCAGTACCAAAACGCGAACATATAGGGATGTTGCATTATGATACGTCTTGAATATCATCATCCTAAGTAGGTGTCTAATCCACTTCATGCTCTTGATGCACTTTAAGCAACTATACTATAGTTTGTGTTATGTTAAGCTGTTTTCTTCGAGTATATACAGACATTTTTCGTATCGAGGCATCTATTTTAGATCTCTGTAACTTGGATGTTTCTTCAGTTCTGAGGACCTTAGAGTTGCAGGTGAAGGGTATCAATTAGAATAAAAGAAAAAAAAAAAAAAAAAAAAAAAAAAAAAAAAATAGTAAAATTGGTTGCCCTCCTCCATAAAAGAGGGGCATAATGGTTTTGCTTTAATTACAATGGATTACCCTGCAGTTTTAGCCCAATTACAAAATAGGAGTTATGTCTAACATTTGTTACTACTCCCTCCGTTTCATCTGGTCAAAATTGGCTAACTTTGACCATCAATGGGATTTGATGTACATGTAAGAATATTATCATATATGATGTTAGATTCATCGTAACATATTTTCAAAATATTAACTTTTCGTAATTTTTAGTTATATACAGTAAAACCTCGATAAATGAATATGATCGGGACCGGAGAAAAATATTCATTTAGTGAAATTATTCATTTATCGAAAGAAAATTTGAACATGTTATAAAGAGTTGGGACCGGAGAAAATTATTCATTTGACGAGGTTATTCATTTATCGAATATTCATTTATCGAGGTTTAACTGTATCAATGGTCAAACATGTTTCTTGGAGAGAGCGCAGAATAAAACTGTGCAAGTTTGTATGGAACACGGGAGTATAATTTTACAAATTGGACTCCCAAGATGGAGTATTTGGTTTGGTAAAAAAACTAATTTCAATGGCTATTTTTAAAACTGCGGGGGTTAATGGTAATTTTGAGAGAGAATTGGAGTTTTTTTATCGTGAAAACAAAATTCGATGGGTATTTTTTTTTTTTTTTGGTAATTATCCGCATGAGTTATTACCAAATGTATGACTAGATTATGGCCCGTTGTTTCGCGAAGCATGAACTTTGATATATAACAACTTGTTTGAATTCAATACTATGCTATGGATACTCGATTCGAGTTCAATTAATAAAATATTCGTTTGATCTCAACTGGTTTATATAACTAACCAAGTTTGAACACAAAATTTTATTTGATAAAATATAAAACTCAACTCGAGCTCGACTCAATTTGAAATAAAATTAAAAAATAAGAGAAAAAATATACTACTCCAGCTCGATTCGTACTCATATCGATCAAAGCTCGTTGGAATTTGGCTCGATTATGAATCAAATTATGCCCAAACATAGTATTTAAAGATCGATAAAATTTCAAACAAGTTTGAACAAACAATATGCTCGATCCGTTTGAATTGATTTACACCCCCTACGAATAAGTCGATAATAGCAACAAGAGTAGATGTTCTTGAAGCACTTGAAAAATCACTCAACTATAGGAGAGATTTTCTCTCATTTTGGGCACTTCTCAACCTTAACAAAGAACACAAAAAGAAAGGGATATACAAAAAAACCAAGGACTATAAAATAGTTTACCAAGAACATGGTTCTACACATACTCATACCGTTTACCAAGAACATGGTTCTACAAAAGTAGGGTTGTAGGGGGGAAAATGGGCCCTTATTTGTTTTGGGCCACTGGCTGGCGTACTCATGGCCTATCCCCAGAGTCGGGCCTGATTACTACACCTTAGTCTACCTCTAAACATCTCCCCTACGCAAAATACGTTGAGCCTAAGTGGCGATTTAAAGCTTTCTGGCATGCCTTTTCTTTGGTCTTGGCGTGCTTATGTGTCAGCCTCTCATGCTTCAACTGACACATAATCAATTACTGGTCTAATCATCATTGCATTAATTACATTATATTATACCACAAATAACTCCTGCATACCTTATTATTTTTTACGAATTAAGGAATATGAATTATGAATAAGTAGGAATTGATTATATTTGCAAAAATATTTCATATTTTCATTAATTAAAAAATATAATCCCAAACAAAGAGAAATTTAATATAATAGTGTGCACTATATATTAAAAACTTAAACCTAAAATCTCGCGAAAATATTATATATTTTATTAATTAATTAGTTTATATTAATTAGTCACTATAGTTAGGTATCAATAAAAGAAATATCAACTCAAATGAAAGATATTTGGGAGTATTGCAAAAGAAGTGTTGAATATATATAATTAAAAAAGTACTTGAAGTCCTAATCATATAAATAAAATAATTTTATAAAAAATATTATTGAAAGTGTAGAAATATTGAATTTATTTATTATTTATAATAAATAAATAAACTATGGAATAAATCAATTAGTCTATTCTACTTTTAAATCTTATTTAATCAATATAATATAGCAAAATAAATGAAAAAAACTTATATTTCCTTAATTATATATTTACTGATTTTATCAATCCTCAAAGAGATATTTCTAAATATATAAGTAAATTAATTTAATAACAATATATTAATCCGTATATTCTTCTTTGTACAAATAAAATTTCAGAAAATAAAAATTGACGTTTTAAGTGATTTTAAGTGATTTTTTTGTTTTTTTTAGTATTAAAAGATTTGTTAATTTATCTACTTTTGAAATCAACTATATATTTTTGAAAGTTTTGGATTTACTTTTGTATTTTAAATTATATCCAAATAATTTTATATACTAGTAAAGGTAGATTTGATAGTCTTAAATCTTCAATTCTTTACACATAAAAAGACGACACGAGGCTCTAACTCCTCTTCTACTCAAGTTCTTAATGAATACTTCGACTATGGGAAATAAAAGAGTTTTAGATGAAAATAAATCATACCTATCATCCCATATCTTAAAGATATTAGTAGAATGCAACAAACATTGGGATGAAGCAGAAAAAAGACAACAAGAGTGCAAAGATGACAACGAAGATGGTGACAATCTATGGATGATAATTGATTCTTCATCCGTATTCGGAGCTTCAATAAGTGGAGGACGATATTTTTTCCTCGAAAATTGAGCACATCCAATGTCAAGGTAAGATAATAAAAAACGAACTACGTAGACTTTACTTCTTTCGGAATACATAAGCATCTTAATTTTTTATAGATTAGATTAAATTTAGTAAGTTAATTTAATTCTAGAAATTATGCCTCCTCCATGGCATCCTGATAAAATATAAAACTCAACTCGAGCTCGACTCAATTTGAAACAAAATTAAAAATAAGAGTAAAAAAATATACTACTCCAGCTCGATTCGTACTCATATCGATCAAAGCTCGTTGGAATTTGGCCGGATTATGAATCAAATTATGCTCAAACATAGTATTTAAAGCTCGATAAAATTTCAAAACAAGTTTGAACAAACAATTTGCTCGGTCTGTTTAAATTGATTTACACCCCCTACGGATAAGTCGATAATAGCAACAAGAGTAGATGTTCTTGAAGCACTTGAAAAATCACTCAACTATAAGAGAAATTTCTCATTTTGGGCACTTCTCAACCTTAACAAAGAACACAAAAGAAAGGGATATACAAAAAAACCAAGGACTATAAAATAGTTTACCAAGAACATGGTTCTCACAAATAGCTTTAATTTAAAACAAAAAATTATATCCAATTATTCTTCATGTATCCATTCAACATCTTCAAACAGGATAACTTTAATTTTCCAAGGCCATCTAAAAATGTATAGGCTTTCTCTTTGGCCATGATTCTATCTTCTGGAAGTACTTCTGAGGCACCACACCATCAAAACCCTCTGTTAAAACAACCATGTTGTCTGATATATACAGCTTCATTCCCTCTGCGAATCGAAAACGAGAAACGATATAAAAACACAATTTCCAACAATGAAATATTCAGTTGTTTCATATGTTGTACCTTCCAAAGCCTTTCTTACATCAAGAAAGATCAAGATGTTAACATCTCTCCTCATACCTGAAAAAGAACATGTCATGTTTATCAACACAAATTATTCAGCAATATTTCAGATTTTCTAATGAACCAATATGAAATGTCACCCTATTTCCTCTCCTTCAGGGGTGTATAAGTGAGCCGAGACAACTCGTGAACTACTCGGTATCCACTTGTAAGAAAGATCGAGAAACCCTCGAATCGAGCACGAGCTAATCTGAGCTAAAGTTCGAGTGCATTAATACTCGACAGGCTCAAACTGAGCTCTACTTTGAAAAGAATGAACTAGGTTGAGTTCGAGCCGAGCTCGTCTCCCGAATTTTCAGTTACACCCCTCCCTCTGCTAGAGGCTTAAAAGTATTTCCTCAAAAAAACACGATTATCTTTCAAAATTACAAACACCCTCTTTGAGGTTTACATCTCTTAACAAATCTCTCTCTATCGAGGATGCAATTTGTGAAAATAGAACCAAATATCATGAGAGTATCCGCAACTTCGATAGCCAGATTTTTTTTTTGGTTATTAGATCAAACCCCAACTATTTTCTTCGTAATTAGCCCTGAAAAAATTAAAAAAAGAGTAGATCTTAACACACGATTCCATCATCAAATATCTTACCACTAATAACTCCTCCATCGGTCGGCAAGCCACAAGAGAAATGCACATGTAATCTATTCATGCGATTGAGACCCCCCTCTAGAATTGATTCCAAATTCTCTTTGTAGGTCCCATGCACGCAAACTGCACATAACCAGTGCAGAAAACAGACTCGAAAATAAGATATAAAAGAAACAGATCTAAACATCTTCAAGAATGAAAGAGGGCAAGCAGTAAAATGAAACCTGGGACTTCTTCAGGCGAAAGTATAGGTTTCAGCAGGCTCTCTGTTTCAACTGTCTGTAAAAGCATTAAGATCCAAGGAGTAAAAAATGAAAAATGCATGAAACCATGAATGCTAAAAACATAAAAAAATGAAAGATATGTTTGGTAAGGGACTGGTATTTGGATCCGGAATCCTACCCGTTTGTACTAAGACACGATTTTGAATACTCAATTAAACAAAATCTTAGACATACTTTAAACTTAATACCCATCATATATTTATTTTACTCACATTTATCTCTCCTCGAACGTCTATACCTAATACCTGCGCTGTATTTATTTTATTCACATTTCTCTCTCATCTATCTCTCCTCGTCTATACCTAATACCTACTCTCATTTTGGTGTTTTTTTGGTAATTGATTGGATGTGATAGATTGGTAAGTTGTGTGTAGTAGCGATTAAAAGGTAAAATGCATTGATCGTAAATGAGTGGTAGATATTAAGTGATGTGATGTGATTGTGATCGTTTGATCTGAGTGTGTAAAAGTGATAAATATAGAACTTCTAAAGGAACATAGAAAAGGGAAAAAAGCAGGATCGAGCTAGTATCATATATTGAGTCATTCTACAATCATTACTCTAATTTATCTATATTTATATTTAAATAATACAACTAAATATCTCCCCAATTTAAGTGGAAGGTTTCACTTTTTTGAAATTATTAGAAAATGCAAATTTAGAACATGATTATACAATTTTACCCTTGATATATTATATCTGAGAAAATACACAATATATGGTCATAAAAACCATTCAGCTGCGCTGTTTTCTAAACTACTTTCTGTTCCTCCTTCATTTTCTTCACTGACATTATATCACGCACGCACCCATATCGAAGCCCTCTCTCCCTCCCTTCATATACATACAAAATACACATACATCATTACCCCTACCCCACCCGACCCCAGCTACTATCTGGCCATAGTACATGATAAGGGGCTGCAACAGAGTGCAGAGAAATCAGAGGCCCCAGAAGTGAACAGCCCAGAACTTGTGGATATCCTTTTCTCTTTTTTATCATTTCCGTTGGCTTTATAAATTTATTCATGTCGAAAATAATGTTTTGGACCGAAAACAGTCGAAAATGATGTCCTGCGGCGAAACGGTAGGAAAATAATGTCACGGAACAAAAAACAGTCGAAAATGATGCCCCAAGATGGAAACAGATCGAAAATAGCAGTTATGTGATGCTTTTTTAGGTACAATAATTTATTGAAATAGGAGTAGTTTGGGTATGATGATGAATAGTATCCAAATGAACTTATTTTGGAAATTGAAAACTATGCGAATCTCTCCCTTAAATTGGGAATGAAGGAAGTATCAGTGTTGTTAAGGCGCCGCCTAGGCGTCCAGGCGGTTTTCGGGGGACCGCAGGTTCGCCTCGCCTTGTAGTTTCAGTCATCGCCCAGGCGTAATAATCGACGCCTGGGTTGCCTACCCGGCCCAGTGATCCACGAGCCGTATGTATTGTTTAAATAAATAAAACAAATAAGTTAGGCTAAGTCTAAAACCAAAGTTCTAACTTACGGTAAAAGTGAACACCTCACGTGCATGTTCTAGCAATTCAAAATTCATCCTAATTCACTAAGTTTTTACAACTTAAACTATGATTCGCTCGTAAACACAATCCTACAGTGAGCCTACAACATACAACTTACTCTATGGATTGTGCACATGCAAGTTCGTACAGGATAATCCCTGCAAAAATAATTAAAAGTATTTTAATATCTTTCAACCCTGTGATGTAAATAGATTACGAGTTGTAATCTTTTGATGGAAAATATGACATTTTGTTGATTTTTCAGAAAAGTTACAATACAGAGCAAAATCCAAAATAAAAAATAAGTAAATAATGGTATAACAGTTAAAGATATAAGACTTTAATGTCTAGACGGCCGGTGTCAGCTCGGTCTCCGGTAACTGTAGGTATCATGCTTAGTGCCTTTCCACCAAATTACGAGTTGATCCTGGCCCCGATCTCTGTAAAAATGGCTGATCTCAGCAGTGCCAGCGTAGCTAAGCATCCAGTCTTCAGTGTGTAGGAGTTTCACCCTTCATGTACTTGCCCTTAATGGCAATGATTCGAAAAACTCCTGAAGAGTTGTCGAAGAGAGACATACTAAGGATAGTACTCAGACGACAATTGAAGGTTGCACAAAGAGCCCAGAAAAGAAAAAGAGAATGTATATGCACATCGCCAATTTCTTCTATGAGAATGGCATATCATTCAACGCGACAAACTCAAGGAGCTATGAAGAAATGGTTGAGTCGATTGCCAAATGGGACCTGGGGTAAGGCCCCATAGTTATGATGATTTGCGGGGAAATCTATCTGAGAAGGCAAAAAAAGACGCATGAAAGAGAAGCATAAAGTAGCTTGGAAGCAATATGGGTGCACACTTATGTCGGATGGATGGACCGATAGAAGAAAGAAATCAACACTTGATTAATTTTCCTGTCAATAGTCCGGAAGGGACTTTTTTCTTAGAGTCCGTTGATGCATCCGGACAATCACATGATGCAACATGTTAGCAGACTTGCTTGAGAAGAAAATTGAAAAAACCGGCAAGGACCTTGTTATTCAAGTAGTGACGGATAATGGTGCCAATTATAAGGTGGCTGACAAACAACTGGAGCAGAGAATATGTACACTTTATTGGACTCACTGTGCTGCGGATTGCCTTGACCTTATGTTGGAAGACATTGGAAAACTGAATGAATTCAAGTCTAATATTGAAAGGCGTGTCACTACATTTATCTATAGACATGGGAGGATTCATTATGCTATGAGGGAGAAGACGGGTGGGAAGGATCTTGTGCGACCCGGGGCTACTCGATTTGCCCTTGCCTTCCTTACTCAAAGTTTGAGAAGTCGGTTTGCTAGTGAGGATTGGTAATAACAATATTACCCCAATGCCTCAACGGCTCCCGTTAAAAGCGGGGTAAGGGGGGATCGGATGTACGCAGTCTTACCCCTGTCTTAACACAGAGAGGCTGTTTCCGGATGATCCAAAATGAAAATTGCATCGAGAATTGCATGGAATGACTAATACTTGATGAGAAAAAGAAGTGCAACCATTTTAGTGAGTCATTTTGTTTTATTCCATTATAATCCAGAACCAAAGAATAAGGAGTCTTTGGCTCCATTGGAAACAAATGAAAAGGCTAGTGAGGATTGGTACAGTACAAAATTGGCAAACACGGAAGCAGGAAAAAGGGTGTGTGACATTGTACTTTCTTCTAGTTTTTGGAGTTCGGTTGAAGATTGTATAAGAGCATCACACCCGCTTCTTATTGTATTGAGGATAGTTGATGATGATGAAATTCTAGCTATGCCGGAGGTTTCCATGGCTATGATCGTTGCCAAGAACAAAATAAAGGAATCATCTGCGCACAATCCAAGATTGTTGAAAAAATTGACAGAAATTGTTGAGACCGGATGGACAGATCAAACGGAAGTGATTATATGGGGCCGCATTGTTCTTATATCTTTCCAATTATTTTGATCTTAAAGTAAATGATAATACATATGCTCGTGCATAACGAGCTATGTTTGATGATGTGCTTGAAAAAATGATCACTCATTATGATTTGCAAGTCAAGATAAGTGATCAAGTGGATGATTATGACAACATGCGAGAAAGCTTTGGAAAGCAATTGACAAAAGCAACAAAAAACAAAGAGTCCTCGACTCCTCGTAAGCCTTTTTAACATTCTTTAAACTAAGTAATATATTATTCATATAATTTATATTATTATTTTTAATACGCTTTTTGAACCTTCTTTGAACTAAGTATTACATTATTGTTTTTGACATTTTAGTTGATTGGTGGAATGCTTTTGGTGGCCTACATTCGAGCTCCAATCACTTGCTATGTGCATCATTAGTCTTTGTTGTTCATCTTCCGGTTGTGAGCACAATTGGAGCACATTCGAGTTTGTAGGTATAATTATTATTATCATCAATAGGTAAATAAAAGCTTTCGAAATTATAAAGTGATTTTATTTTTATTTTTTATTTTTAGTTCCACATGAAGAAAAGAAATCGATTAGAGCATAAGTGATTGAATGATGTGGTTTACATTCAATGTAATCGAAAAATTGCAACGAGATTTCAACAGAGGCATGAAGAAGGGTCTAACTTTAACCCTTTGATCATACAAGATTTTCAATGAGATAATGGATGGGTTGAGTGATGATGTTGTTCATACCATGTAAGATCTTTCGTGGCGTCTTGTTGATGAAGCAATGGGGGCATCAAACAATCTTGAGTTGTAGTCTTTCTAGGAGAGGTAATGTTGGTCAAGCTACGAGCTCATCAATCTTGAGGTATTCTCGACGCCGTAATACAAATACATCAAGATTGATTGACGAGGATGTAGTGGTTGAACCTTTTCCACATGATGATGAAGATATTTTGGATGACGAGGAGCTTGAAGGACAAGAGGATGCGACTATCACTAATGCTCGTAAAAATGAGTGAGACTTGACTTATTGGAGACGAGGGATTTAATATGAAGCTCTAGTTGTCATTTATTATTTATATTATTTATGGTGTGTTTTGTAACTTTTGTTGAGTTAGACGAATGTTATTTAGTATCTAACTTATCATGTTTTAAGAATAATTCATATATTATATATTATAAAATACTATATATTATATATAAATTGGTTGTCTGGACGTCTCCTAGGCGGGCGCCTAGTCGCATAGGCGTCCAGGCGATCTGATGGCTTCGCGACTTGACAGGCTGCCCTGACAACCATCACGAGTACAATATTTCATCACCAACTTTGCAGATATGATTTGACATCTACAGTAAAAAGTAAAGGACTCTCAATCATATAACAAACAATGATTCTTACGGTTCACAATATTATCTATACCCAAGATTTTGAATAACAAAATTCAAAATTCAAAATCCCAATGAATCCCAATCTTAACATCCCGTAAAGGATTGAACCTCTTAAAATAATTTTAAAACAGAATGCATAAAGGAGAACTCGAGATAGGGCCCGCATAAAAATTGTATGAAAAAATTTAAAAAAAAAATTACTCAACAAAATCTCCCCAAACACGCAGGTGAACATTCAGAAGCATTGGCACATGCAACACATAAGATAAGAGGTAAAAAATCGGCTTATTCCAAATTACGCAATAAAGTTTCTAGATATTACTAAATCAATATTGAGCAGATTTATGGCTCATTCTATCATAGGAAACAATTTACATATCATGTGACGATTTTCATTTACCTTTTGCTTTGAATAATTTTACATTAGTACTACTGTCTGTGCTCCAAACTTCCAAAACTTGAATTACCTGAATACTGTGGCCTTGATTTGCACGTATTAGAAGCTCCCCATTTTCTTCCAATATGCTAAATCGCTGCTTGGTATCCCTTCTGACAGCCTATAAGCATATTACAAGCACGAAAGGTAATAGAAGGTTATTTATTGCCTACATATAGAAGGGTATCATTTTTATTAAGTTCAGAAAACAAGAAAGGAACACTAAAGACGGCATAAAATCTCTTCTAATATATAAAAGATGGAATTGATGAAGCAATATTTCCTGCATAGTGTTGATAGAACTACATGGCATGATTAGAATGAACTACTTAATATTAATTAAATAAAAAAATAATAAGCACATAGAGTCGAACCTCTCTAACTTCATCAATTGTGTACGACCCTAATGGTACATTAGCAAAAGTTCTAATATCCAACTTCAGCAGATCTTGGATCTTGACATATCCATCACTTCTCATATCTAATTTCAATTCAGAAGCCATGTGTCTCAGTATACGTGTTCTGGAACATTAGTAAGAAAGAACGGCAACGAGTGAATAACAATCGTAAAATAAATGTCAACTATAATAAAATGCAAAAACAAAAATAGATGGAAATGAATTGAATTACAGATTGGAACATAACCAAACTAGTATCAACTTTTGAAAATGTAAATATGCACTCTTATGTTCAGAAACGTGATTTTTTTCTTTGGGGGAATGTAAGTCAGTAAACCTTAACAAATACTATATAATATTTCAAGTGGGCATATAGCCAGAAATCTACAGAGAAAACAGAAACCAATTTAAATTTCGGAAGAGTTGTGAATTCATAATTGACTTGACTTGACCTCCCCCTCCCCCACCAAGACACAATCAATCAGAATGCTATATGAACACATAAGCAGTATGAACCTCTTTGCTAATTAGAACAGAATGTAAACAGAAAACAATGAAAATTTATACAATTTCCGGTAAAAAATTACTCATAATTACAAGCACCGCCCTTGAGGTTTAGCCCAATTTCAAAATACCCTGGTATTAGTAATCTTCAAAATTGCAAAAACTCCCTTAACAGATGTTTCCATCTAAAAAACTACACATCTTGAGAGGGTGGTGGGGAATAAATCGTATAACAAATACAAACCCGAAGGTATCTATAATTTCGAGAAGAATACTGCATTTTTTTTGTTGGTAATTAACCCAAAAACCTCGAAGTAGTTCTTGTAAATTTGTAATTAACCTAAAAATAATATAAATGCAATTGTAAACAGCTTACAATAGTCTACCAAGAGCATCAATTTTATCATTTCCAGAAGAACCGCTGCCACTGCCTCTTGACCTTTGGCGATTATCTGTCATCCCAAATCCTCTGCCTCTACCCCCACCGTCTCTTGATCTCTGGCGATTATCTTTCATCCCCAATCCTCTACCTCTACCCCCACTGCATCCCACAACTTGCATAATAAAATTAGCAAACGGAAAAAAAAAAAAAAAAAGGATCGTCAACGGAAGATTAAGACACGAACAAAATTAACCTTATGTTAGAATGAGCGGAGGCAGTGAAAGAGGAACTTCCAGCGCAGGCGGGATTGTTTCGATTCTCCATTAATCTAGAGCTCCGTAAACTGGAACGCAACAGAGAAGGAGGAACAGGTTGAAGAGAAACGGGGCGGTTGCATAGAATTCGTATTTCAGCGCCGGTGAATGAAGCCAACAACATCTAATAAGCTGAAGCTTTGATTCAATTTTAATGAGTTGTAGTGGCCGGTAAAGTGATGGCAATTAGATGGATCTGGCTAGTGGGCCGGTTCGGCCCAACCCGCCCTAACCCAACCCGCTTTTTTCTTTGCCGGTCTCGGGATAGGCCCAATCCATTATACGGTGTTCGATTAATTTTTTGAGTTCTACATATCTATACAATATTGATGAATTAATTATACAAATCTAACACAGAGAGAATAATTACAAAAATAACGCATTGAATACTTGTAAGTAATAGTTTGGTTATCTGAAATAATACATTTGGATACTAGTTATTCAGTATCAAATGTCTCAGCGACACTGAAGAATATTGCATTTAGATACTTGCAATTAGCAATTTTGTTACTCGATATATTAACATTTTGTTATCAGTTGAAGTCGTGATTCTTATAATTATTTTAATATTCTGATATTTTTATAATACTTGTATAAAATATAATAAATATTGTAATTTTCCCCTTTTTTTTAGACTAAATATGATTAACCATGAGAAGTTACTGATAGAGAGAAATTAAATAAAAAGAAAGTTTCTATGGACTGACATAATATATAGAATTTCAACTATTTAGCTTATTTATAGCCACCATGTGTGTTTTTACTCCATACATATTATGCGCACATCTCTCTTTTTGTAGTACTAGTCATAGTTGTCATATCGTGTATCGTATCGCGTATCGGAGACCCTAAATATTGTATCGCGTATCATATCGTGTATCGTATCGGAGATACGGAACACAATGACAAAAAAAATTCAAAAACTCTAAAAAATATCAAAAATAAAGTAAACAATGAAAATAATTATTTGAAAAACCAAAATAGTAGTTATGTTAACATTATCAACGTACCAAAAGGTCATAACTTCAAGAAATAGTCTATATTGTTTTACTAAATACTAATTACTAAGTCACCAATTAATAATTAAACATTCCACTTTCTTAATAATGTATTCAAGACTCGTTCATCTTCATCTTCATCCACCCCAAGGTCATCAAAATCATTAACATCTTTCTAACCTCATCAGGGCACATTTCACATTTACTCACATTACTATGTGAGCCGGCAAGATGATGTTTCATACGAGTAATTCCACCCCAAAATCCTTTACCACAATGATTAAACGACAAATGCATCCTATTTCCATCAATTTTCTGACAATGTTGATAAGCATTATCTTCTTTCTTTTTACCCATTTTCAAGGACCTAAATATTAAAAAACACAGCAAATATATTAAAAAAATGATTATGCATTTATGCTACTATTCAATCCCATTGAAACTTACTGCCAGGAAGGATACAACCTCATTTTAAAAAGGAAATTAAATTACATATAATAATCCAATTGAAGAACAAGACCTGTGCGGCGGCGGTTGCGGAAAGACAGGAAAGAAACTGTGATACTGAAAATAGAGGACGGAAACTGACCTGTGCGGCGGCGGTTGCGGAAGCTCATGCGGTTGAAGAAGAAGAAGAAGCGGCAGCGAAGGCGAGAGGAAGAAGCAGTGTCGGCGGAAGAAGAAGAAGCGGCGGCGACGGCGAAGAAGAAGAAGAAGAAGATACGGACCTGTGCGGCGGAGGTTGCGGAAGCTCAGGCGGTTGAAGAAGAAGAAGAAGTGGCGGCGAAGGCGAGAGGAAGAAGCAGTGTCGGGAAAGAAAACCGTGGAGGGAGCTCTTTGAAATTGACCTGCTGCCTTAATTTTTTTTTTTCTGATATATAAATTGAACCCTAACCCGACCCAAACCCGATCCAAATTCGACCCTAACCCTTTTACACCGTATCGGCCGTATCGATGATATTTACGATACGATACGCGATACGGCCGATACGGCAGATACGGAGGGGAAAATCGATATACCTATGCAATACGTATCGAAACTATATGTATCGCGTATCATATCGTCGATACGTATCGCGTATCGCGATATTTGACAACTATGGTACTAGTACAAGTTATACTCCCGGCCCAGATCATACAAATCCAACCAAATTCATGACCCAGATTACAAATCGTCCTAATTTGCCCTAGTCTGGCCCAAGATCTGCCAAGTCCATTAATATGAGGTGCCGATTTTTGTTTCATTTTTCCTAGGGTACTTACTTTACATAATTATACAAGTTATACAGTGTAATTACAAAAATAAAACAAAAGAAGAGTATTTACAAATATAACATACTATACATGTCTCTAATAGAAAAAGAAAAAATCATTATCCCCATTCCTAAAAATCAGTACATATCTCTCTTTCTATCCCCCTTTTTTCAACTTTTTTTGTTTTTTTGCAAACACCTTGTCGCCGGTTTTCTCTCCCTCTCTTCTTCCCCTCTCCCGCCCCCTAATGAGCTATGTATTTGCTTTTTATAGTTAAAGACCATGTTGGTTCTGGAAACCAAAGAACTCATATAGCTTTCGATTAAATTTATGTATGGCTTGGAAAGTTGCGAATTGGCACATCCAGAGCTTGTATGACAATTACATCAAACGATTGGATAGCGATTGGAAATCACAACTTGAATTCTTCAAAAATTTGGACAACGACACATCGTGGTCAAATTACTGAGGGAGATGATGATTGGTCGCGGCATTGGTTGTCTTGGTTCGGTGTATTTCGGAGAATATATCAGCTGGATACTTGCAGATAGTAGTCTGGTTACATAGATACTTGATTTGAATACCAATTTTAATCTGGCACATTAGTTTATTTGTATGTAACAAGAAAAGTGGATGTACCAAATCATATACTATCAAATTATAGTTTGATTACCTAAAATTGCATTTGGCTAGCAGTTAACAGTGCTTGTATTTTTTTATATATTATATAATAAAAAATAGATGTATACAAAAGTATATACTATCAGGCATAGTATCTGACACATCATTAGCATTTGACACATCATTATCATTTTGCACATCATTCAGTTGATCATTTGGCACATCATTAGCATTTGGCAAATCTACCTTTTTGAAAATAAATTTATCGAGAGCTTTGTGTTGTGATTTTTTAAACTTTATATTTAATTTTCTTTTTTCTGCTTTTCAGCACCAGATTTGTATTTTAAGGGTATATCTTAAAATCAAATACAATAACACTATATCAATTAGCAACAAAACAACAACAGAGAGCTAGAAAGTAGAATCATGAACAGAAGCACCTGATTGTTGCCGGCGGCAGATGGCTTGCGGCGGTCCGGTGGAGTGGATGGCTCGCGTTTGGTGTTTGGTGAGGCGGCGCACCGCGGATAGATCGCGGATGGTTCGCGTTCTTCCTGGCTATTTCTCTGCTCCAACACTTCGTTGTCTTCTTCTTGGTGAGGCGGCGCGCCGACGGAGGAGGGATGGCTCTCGTCGCGTTTGGTGTTTTCAGTTTGGTACTTCAGAGTCTTCTGTTTGTTAAAAAAAATTTGGGCATCCTTTTCAATTCTTCTTTAGCGACGTTTGTGGAACGGTGAGAATGAGATGCAGCCTCCTTTAAGAATTGGGCAGCTGTCAAAAATAGGGCCATAGGGGGAAAATTGGGCCCCTATTTGTTTTGGGCCCTGGGCTGGCGCACTCACGACCTACTCTAAGGCCGAGCCTGATTACTACACTTTAATCGACCTCTAAACATAAAGATAGATTTGATAGTCTTAAATCTTCAATTCTTTACACATATAAAAGGACGACACGAGGCTCTCTAACTCCTCTTCTACTCAAGTTCTTAATGAATATTTCGATTGTTGGAAAAAGCTGTTGGCCAACTGAAAGGGCACACGTTGGGCCAGCTCGAGACCTTCAAGAGGGAACAACTCTCGTTGCGCAAGGAGTTAGCAATGATCGAGGCTTTGAGATTTTAAACTTTTGGAAATTGCATAGGTAACCCCATCCTATTTTCACTAGAATTACAAGAGATACCATTGCAGTTCTCGTCTCAATATTCTAGTCGGCTTATATGCAAATAAAAGAGTTTTAGATGAAAATAAATCATATCTATCATCCGATATCTTAAAGATATTAGTATGCAACAAACATTGGGATGAAGCAAAAAAAAGACAACAAGAGTGCAAAAATGACAGCGAATATGGTGACAATCTATGGATGATAATAGATTCTTCATCCGTATTCGGAGCTTCTTCAATAAGTGGAGGACAATATTTTTTTCTCGAAAATTGAGCACATCCGATGTCAAGGTAAGTAAGATAATAAAAAACGAACTATGTAGACTTTGATTCCTTCGGAATACATAAGCATCTTAATTTTTTATAGATTAGATTAAATTTAGTAAGTTAATTTAATTCTAGAAATTATGCCCCCTCCATCACATTTTTTAACAAAAAAAATCAAAAAAAAAAAAATGGCCTAGAATGGCCCAGCCCGATACGGACCGATTCAAGCCCGATCATATGTTGAACACCGACTGGACCCATTTAATAAAGCCCAAAACCGACCCAACTCAATATGTTTCTAGACCAATATCGTCTAATTCCATAATAATGTTGGCACTCATACAACTTTGTTAGGGATTTTCTATGTGTATATATATTATGTTTATAAATTATATTTTCTAGAGAAAAATAATTATATTCAATAAAATATAATACAATATATTAAGTTTTACAATATATCCAAAAAACTGTTATTTATTTAAAAAAAACAATAAAATATAATCTCTATTCCTAAAATCACATAATGTGTATATTGGGAAAATAACTTGCCGGTCTAAATACTTTTTTTCTTTTTTTTCATTCCATATATTTTTCTCATTCTCGATTCTTCTCCCTCTTCAATTTTCAAAAAATATACACCACAAAACAAAATACCGACACTAAGAGTGGTCATGGGCCATGCTTGAGCGAGCCGGGCTGAGATTAGGCGGCCCAGGACCGGACCATGTATGTGTTGGGCTGGGGCTGGACGGCCGTGTAATGAGATAAATTTTTTTTTTAAATTTAAAAAATTTATTTTGATTTTAAAAAACTTGTTTTGAATTTAAAAAATATATTAACATTAAATTGAAAAATCAACTTAAAAAAAACTGTTTTTTGAATTTTTCAAATAAATGAGTTAATATTAATTAAAAAAACAATTTAGAAATCTGTTCTAAATCTAAAACAAATTGTTAACACTAAATTAAAAAATCCATTAAAAAAATCATGGTTTGAGTTAAAAAAATATGTTAACATTAATTAAATGGGAAGAAAAAGGGAGGAATAGACTTGAAATTTATTTGTAAAAATTAGATTATTTTTTTAAAATTTAATCTAATGTTTGAAAGTAAGTTGCCTACTTATCTTAAAGAATCAAAGTCCACGTAGTTCGTTTCACTTACATGTTTACTTACTTGGAGTTAATTTTTAAAATTGTGTTGCCAACCGCATCAGCACAAGCCTCGATCTCATCAATCGGTACTCTGCAATGCTCAATGGTGTGGGCTGGTATGGGCTGTGAAGTACCTGCAACAAGTTTTCTAACAAAAGAGGTTAACTCAGGTAGTTTATTTTCAATGGAAGAATCATGTACCTCTTTCACCATTTCTATGGGCGTATCACAATAGCCAAATTGCTATGAGTTGGCGGCCATATTTGAGATGGGGGCCATTTTGCCATATGTATCTTGTCCACTAAGGCTCCTCCGCTGACCGCGTCTATGGCACTTCGCTCCATCGAAGTCAGCCCTTCGTAGAAGTAGTGGATCAGAAGTTGCTCACTGATTTGATATTGCGGACATCTTGCCACTAACTGCTTGAATCGCTCTAAATATTCATATAAGCTTTCTCCCATCATATGTCTCGCACCATAAATTTCTTTCCGTAGATTAGCTGCACGAGCGGCTGGGAAATACTTTTGCAAGAAAAGGCTCTCCATCTCTTCTAGGGTTGTGATAGTGCCGGATGGTAAGTGGAATACACAATCCTTGGTCGTCTTCCAAGGAAAACGGAAGGCTCAAAGCTTAACTTGTTCTTCAGTGCCCCCATAAGTTTCATGCTTGAGCAGACCACATGGAATTTCTTTAGATTCTTGTGTGGATCTTCACCAGATAAGTCGTGGAACGAGGGTCAAAAGTTTTGTTATTGTCAATGGTCGGGATCGTGATGCACAAAGCTTGTTAGGAAGCTGTGGAACTGACAGTTGTTTTGGCATTTTTCTCGGCTGCGTTTGTTGTCGTGGTATCGATATCGCTTCCGATTCGCTATACGGAAAGTCCGAGAGAAACGTCTCTCTACTTTCTTTTGTTTTTCGCCTCAAATTCGATCTTTTATGATTTTGGAAAAATATTACAAGTTCCTAGTCGCATGTCACCTTGTATTCATGCAAAATTGAAGCAAAATGAGTTAGTGCAAAACTAGCAAATTTATAAATTTTCAGAACTGACATGGGCAACTCAGTGTCGAAAAAACTATTGCAAATAAAGATAAATTTCAACTCAGGAAATAAAACTAATTTCGCACCGCTTCCCGACAACGGTGCCATTAACCTGAAACAGATTTTTTTTTACAAAAATACTCAAATTGGAGTTGGATGTAATTTGAGATAGCATTGTCCAATTAAAGTGGAATTAGGCCGATTCACCCATTATCCCTATATTATAAAATTTCAAAATGTACTCTCTTTGTTAATTTTCGTATTTTTAGTATTTGATTTATTTCCTTACGCTTAGTTCTCGAGTTTAACTTAACGAGAGAAAAGAAGGGAAATGAATGAAAATAAGAAGAAAGAAAAAATATTTAGTGTTCCTGAGTTTTCTAATGAAAAGAAACGGAAGAAAAATTTTCCCTCCTAACTTTCCTTCCGATTTGGAAGGATTTGGTGAGAAAAGAACAAAATGATTAATTTTCTTTTCACTTCCTTCAAACTCGGGAACACAAAATACAATTTCATTTCACTTTCCTTTCTTTTCTCTTCTAACTTTCTTTCCCTTTCTTTTCTTTCATTTACTAAAATTCGGGAACTAAGCGTTAATGATAGTTCCAACTCACATCATGGTAGGACGGAGATATTTTTGCAAGCTATTTGTTTATTTCGCATTGTTATTTATTTTAACTTCCTTCTAAACTTGCTCGAGAGATTGACCGAGTCTACTACCACCACTATGATAGATCATGTTCTCTTGCGAGTGAGATTTTAGTAGTATGGAATTCTCGATATATTTCTCAAAAGCTTACACTTTGCAAGCTGTTTGATTACTTCCACCAGAATTAGAATGCACACTTTTGAATGGAGAAATGTGGTCTCCTTTCATACTTATACAATTTTGTGGCTTTTGATCAACCATGCACCATTAGACATGTCCCTTCAATTTTTTTTGTATGCAACTCTTGTTCAGGGTTGTTCTAATCTTTCCGGAGGTCCTGTCACCCTAATACCAAAACGATAAGATCGACAGGAGGAGTACCAAATGATACAGAAATAGAATGTCTTAAAAATAACAAATATAAATACAGTAGTAGTATTACAAATTGAAATAACAAGAATGTCTTAAAACGGCAGTAGCATTTGAAATTCACTTAAAAATAATAAATTTCCTAACATTTTTTCGAAACAAAATCTTCAATAAGTCATTCATAATCAACTTTCTCGAGGAAGTCATTCCATTTGCTATTAATGCTAGTCCATCAAGTCTTTCTTGTGTCCTTGTGGAGCGTAAATTAGACTTCTACAACTTCGACTTTGAGAAACTTCTTTCTGCAAATGCAGCATTTACATGAATGGTCAACAAAATTACATAAGTAATAATCGCATTAGAGAAGCAGTCGACATGTTTCAAGTACTCTAGAATATAAACAAATCTCATCTATTGATTGGGTAAAAAAATATTGAGGTAGCGTCGGTTCCACGTATAAATCATTCTCATCAACATTGGTCTTGTTTCTTAAGTGCATTTTAAAACTAGTACAAGAAGACTTTAAACATGCAGTCCTTGTAAAACACGGTTTGTAAGAAGTAAACAGAAATCCTAAAAACATTCACATATTCGTGGTGTTAGTCACCGACTAAGAATTTGATCTGTGCACTATGTAATTGAAGGAATAAAAATAGTATATATATATATACATAATTAATTGGGCCTAAAAGATGTATAATTAAGACCCCAAAATTTTGGGCACCGTGCTCTAAATCATACATTTAAAGGGAAAAATTATATATTCTTAGTAGAATATTACAAATATAGCACTACTGCAAAATTATTTGCAGAACTACCAAGTTAGTTGTATTTATTTTTAGTAATTAATTTATATTATATATTGTTTTTCTTTCTACCTACGGTCTCCCTCTCTCCCTCCCTCCCTCCCTCCCTCTCTCTCTCTCAAGACGATTCTATTTTTTTCTGCACCAAAAATAAGATTTTGTTAATATAGATGAAATTGAAAAAAAAATCAAAACAGTTGTAGATCTAAGGAGACATCTAGGGTTTTGTGTTGTGTTGGTCGAAGATTGTAGGCTGATAGTGAATCGAATGCGGCGACTGACAGAGAAGGGAGGTTATGGCCGCAAATTGCGTGTTTGGTGGTGGTTGGCCACGATTGATCGAAAGATGGCAAGGAATGTGATTCGTGCGATTATGTTTGCAGGTTTCATATCTCCTTGCAGTCTCACTCTCGTGATGTAAGACACGCCTCACACAACTCCTCAATTGCGGCGGTCGATATCGGTTTGAATCAGCAATGATAACAGAGGCGACATCGGACATCAACAGAGGTAGTAGCACGACGAAGTTCTGGGTTAGGTCGAGGATGGATGGCTATCCGGGTTCTAGTTTTGTTTCGGTTTTGGGCTGAGGCACTAGATTTGCTGGTTGGAGGGGGGTGTAGAGTTGGTTGGACGAGGTTTCCAGGTGGAGCTGGGTTTGGTCAACGATTGAGTTAGATGGTCGGATGATGGTTGAATTGCAATAAGTTTGTAGCAGATCTTTAGATCTATTTCTTATGGTATATGTTTACTGTTATATAAATAAATGGATACTTGCTTGACTGTATTTGGTCTACATAAATTTGTATAATATATTTGGATATATGGTGGTCGAATGTATATTTTCATTTTTTTTTGAAAATTATAGAATAAGAGTAAGGATTTGAAGTTGAACGTGAATATTATTTCTGGTTCATGCTCATTTTTGGTGTTTAATAAGTTTTTGTGATGTATATTATACTTGAAACTGTGTTGTAGTGTGTTTGAAATGTATGTCGTTATATAGTTGGATATAAATGATAGTTGGTTACTCGATTAAAAGATGATGGATACTACAACTACTCATCTTTATGTAATTTGAGTAATACTACTAGAAATTCATAGTAAAATATATCAATTCTTTGTATGGTATTGCAATTGGATACAAAGCGATCCACGAATGGTTACCTAAATTAATATATATGGTTATTTTTATTCTGAGTTCACGAGAATAAATATCTGGTCATTTATTTATAAAAAAGTGGGTATTATTATTTATGATTAAGTAACCAATAAATTATTAAAAGTATCCAAAGATATATTCATTGTTTCTCATATATATATTTATCATAATACTTTGAAGTTAATATACTCCATGCAGGCGTATTCAGTTATAAAAATGGATACTCTAATAAAGATGACTGGTTATTCCAATAAACAGTACAGGATACTCGTTTTTGACATAATAGTTATTATTTATTCTAACACATGTTAAAAAAAATATAACCAATGTGTACGGTAAAAGTGTTGAGTTATTTTAAAGTGCGACATGAGATACATATTTCTTAAAAAATAGTTTTCAATGAGTATTATATTTACTAAAAAAATAGATACTTGAACAAAAGTGTTTGGTTAGTTTATGTTTAACACATAATATGAGATACATATTTTACATAATAGTTTTCAGTTAGTACACTTCAAGTTTGGTGACTGGATTAGATATAAATTTTGTGTATAACTATTTTTTAATTAATATAATGCATGCTAATGTATTTATTAAACAACTAAAATATTTGAATTAAAGTGTTTGGTTACTTCAATATTGCTACAAAATTAAATTTTGGTAACTAAATCCCAAGAGAATTTGCCTACATAACATGACGATTCTTGCATGGTAGTGATCCTTTTCTTCGTATATGCTGTATTCTATTTGGTTCTTCTCTTATTATGCACTTTATAACTTCATGCCTTGTGGATATGTATTTGCATGTAAAAATCATGGTATAGCAAATCTCATTATATTGGTAAGCTACACAAAGAATTCAGATGAGGCAAATTCAGTAAAAAGAATAAAATCATTAATAAATTTAAATATTTTGCAAGCAAGTGTACTTGTTCCATATATCCAATGTATTTTTTATAAATAAATTTAACATAGTGGAAATTAAGTAGTATCAACATTTATTCATTACAGTAATCATTATCAAATTCGAACATATGATTACACATAAGTTAATGAATATAATTACATCCTAAAAGAGTCAATTCAATACAGTAATCAGAGATGGTATCTTATTACATTCATAAAGGTAATCAAACTAAAAATTGATACATAAATCATCCCAACTTAGTGGCAAAAATCATCCCAGCTAGTATCCAAATACAACATCCAAGTAACCAAACTATTAATTATAAGTATCCAACTGAGATGTTTTCAGAAATTAACTAAATACAGTCACCCAAAACTGCTCTCAACCACCATCTTCCTCGGTAAGCCGACTACCGAATCAGATCTATTATCAAAATCAGATCAATTATCAAAATAAATAAACTCACCTAACAAGTCTAACAAGCCAAATCAATGAAACCTAAAAAAACAAAACACCTTAGACCAATTATCAAAATCGGACGATTCACCTAGAAAAATCTCCTCGAGAAAATATTTTGTTTGCCGACTACCATATTTTTTTTGAGAGGAAAAGAAGTTCTGGATATAATTTATGAACTGCGGGAACTTATTTGCAATGATGTGTTGCAGAGGAAAAATGATCTCTAGGGAAGAGGGGGGCATGCAGAGAAGAAAAAAGAAAAGAGGAGGAACGACAGATGAAAAAAATGAAAAGAGAGAGATAAAGGGGAGAGAAGATGTGAAATGTTGGAAAAGTGGCTGATTTTTAAGGATTGAGATGGTGGTTTTTTTTATTGTGGAAAGACATTATTACATATGTAAATATTTTTATTTTATTTTATTTTTATAATTAATTTGTATAAGTTGTATAGATGTATAAAGTTCCTGAATTTAAATTGATAAGGCCCATCCCGCTATTGACAATTGAAACCAACTATTAGACACACCTTTCCATAGATGAAATATTCATTCCAAAATACTGTTTTGTTTTCAAATAAAAGTCCGAATCGGGTTTTTTTACCGCCAGGTCATGAAAATTTAACCTGACGTTAGACCGGTACTAAAATTTCATACTTGTCGATTCCAATTTGTATATTCTTCTTGTTAAAGGTTGAACAATGCAGATTAAAATCAACAAATATGAAAAAATATGTAATTTTAGTATCGGCCTAATATAAGATCAAGTTTTCCTGACCTAACGATAAAAAAATACGTCTTAATTATACTATATATTTGTCGATCCAGTTTGTATATTCTTCTTGTTAGGATTGAACTCTACGGATTAAAAAAATATAAAAAAAGTCCAAATCACAAAAATATATAATTTTAGTATCGATTAACCAAATTTCCCATACCCGACGGTAGAGAAGCCCATATCACAACCCTCAACATTGAATAGCTACCTTAGACTTGAATTTTGGAATATTACCAATTATATCCGATAATAATTGCAGATGAATAAGAGAGCTCCCTAGGTGGTCCAACTGCGCGCCAGCTGTTATTACGCGGTTCTTTTTTTTTTTTTTTTTTTTTTTCCCACAAGCATCGAAATTCTTCACGTGTAGCGTAGCGTAGGCTGAATATTCCGAAAAGATGCCATGCTGATTCCTTCTACAGAAGTGACGCGGATTTCACTCGGGACAGTCAATGACGAAATCGAAAGGTTGTGATACGTATTCGTAAACCTTCGACTTGAAGATTTAGTAGGAATGTGCTTGTGACATTAAGATTTTCATTAGAATAGTTCGACCCAGAAAACTAGAAGGTGGGGTTTTTTGTCACTCAACTATTAACTCTTTTAGAAACCTACCACCCAACTAAAAATTTATTTATCGTAGGCATTAACGTTTGACACTGCTTCACACCTAAAACACCAAAGTAGCTAAAAAAGGACAAGCACTATTTTCGAGTCCGACGAGAAAATAAAATAGCAGAAAATATTGTTAAAATACTTTTCCGAGAAGATTTTCATGTTTACCGTTTTAGCTATTCCGTTAATTCTTTCAATTTTTCGTTAAAAAGATAAACTTTAAGGGGAAATTTATTTTTCAATATATTTCAGAAAAAAAAAAGAAATTTGTATAATATATCACAAATTAATAGGTCAATTTATAAATATGTCCCATTATAATAATATCATAACTATATGTCTTATTATCAATTTTTAACTTAAAGGGAGGCCAATATAGCCTTATTATATTAATTAAAAATGTTTACTATTTTTAAATTTAATAGTTATAATTTTTAATTTAATTAACCATTAAAAATATTTTTTTTCCTCAGCACAGGCCTCGCGAGGGGCAATTTTTTAAATTTAACAATTGAAAATTGTTTTTTATTTTTAGAACATAAAACATAAAAATTATAATTTTCGCGAGTGAACACCCCACATTTAAAAAAAAAACTTTTTTTATAAAAAAAATATAATTAATACGGAGAAGTTTGTATAAAAGTTGAAACGAAGTTATGCAAGTTGAAAAATAATTTTTCTTCTATTAACTATAGTTTAAAATGTAATTAATCAATTTATAATATAATATAATGATAATATATATATATATATATATATAATATTTTAAAACAATAAAATAAATATACTAAAAGGAATGACTAAAACGGTAAACATGTGTAACATTAGTGTCCACAATAAATAAACTTTTAGTTGAGTGGTTGGTTTCTAAAAGAGCTAATAGTTGAGTGACAAAAATTCATTTTCCCTTCCTTTTACTTCTCTTATTTTATTTGAATTGCAATATTTACTCTAAAAATATATTTTTTTAAAACATAATATATTTATTAAATATTTAAATCTAATCAAATAATTATTTTTTATTTTTTAATTTCTATGACACACTCACTATCAATACTTTTTATCTTTTAATCTACACATTACACTCACCACTAATACAAAATTTACATATTTAGCATATTCAGTCATTTACCTAAATTACACCAATTTTATTTTTAATATTGCACTGAAATGGAGAGATAATAAAAATAAACACACCAGAACATACTATATCTACGGTAAATTCATAATAAATATAGATAAATTCACATGCCATTTTAAAAATTAATTCTCATTTAAACTAATATCTATCTATTGAAATTCACGTGCCATTTTATTACTATAAGATTTGCATGTGTGTGATATTAAGCCGTCTTGTTACTTGATGGAAAAACATAGGAATAATTATTATTTTATTCGCGAGGTTCGAAGTACATGTCGTTTAAAAAATATTCTTCTAAAAATACAATATTTCACTAAATATATCAAATCACAACAATTAATATTTTATTCTAAATATTTATTATCGAGTTTTGAGTTGTTAAACAAAGTAAAATAACAAAGAAGCGAAACAAAACAACAAGATGTCTAAGACGCAAAAAGCTGGGTTTAACAAGCTTAACGCACGTTATATACACTGTATAGCGCACGCTATCGAAAGCGTGTAACGTACATAACAAGGAGCAGATAACGTACGTAATGTTAAAGTTACCTGCAGATCAGACGAGTTACGAAGCTACATGAAGGACCTACCTGGTGAAGATAGCGGACGCTACAGGGACAGCATAACGTACACTATCAAAGGAGGCTAACGTACGTAACACAAAGGTGTTAACGTACGTAATGATGTTTGAATACGAATTCAAACAAGATGAACGTTGGGAAAGTCAGGGGTCAAAGTCAAAGACTCAACGGACAATTTGACAAATTGGATGCAACGGATATATGATTAACGCACGCCACGTCTAAGGATTAACGTACGCTAATGAGACAAGATAACGTACGTAATGATCAAGTGACTACGTACGTAACAGCAGAAACGAAAGCCACTGGACTGAAACTGGAAGTCCATAACGTACGATGCAGCACGGCCATAACGTACGTAGTGAGCGTAACACACGCTATGGAGAAAGGTTAGCGCACGCTAGCAAGTCAATGTGACTAACGGATAGTTGGATGGAAATGGCTATAAATACCAAACCATTTGGTATCAAACTAGACAATAATCTTGAGCAAATCATTCATACCTGAGATATCATTGTATTCATTATAGTTGTTGTATTTGAGCTTATATTGTTTAGTGATTGAGTGTTATACACAAAATCATGCAAGAGAGGAAAAAGAAAAGGATACGATTGGATTCGGTGTTATTAGAATCAAGGATCCGACATTGTTAGAATCGCATATGATAACTACGTGAGGCATATCTAGTACCCATAGAAAGCTAGATTGATTGATTTATTGTCCAATAGAAAAAATTAACGGTTTAACTTGGACCGACATAAAGACAAGTGATTGAACGATTTACTCAGACCGATAGAAGGTGAGTTTGTAACGGTTATCCCTCGACCGATAGAAGAGAGGTGCAGAGGTTTATCTTTAGCCTATAGAAAAAGATAATGAGAGAGGACGTAGACACGTTTGGCCGAACCTCTATAAATCCTGTGCCGATTTAATTTTCGCACCTTTATCTCTATCTCCAAACGGCGATACCGACCAATATTGCATCAACACAAACAATCACTTTTTATTTTTTAATCTCCACCACACACTTGTATCATCAATATCTTTGATCTTTTAATCTACATTACGTACATACTATCAATATTCACAAAATATATATATCTATCACATTTAATTATTTTGTTAGAATATATTAATTTTATTTAAATATTGCACTTCGGCTGAGATGGAAGTAGCAGTATTTTTTTAAACAAAGTGATGATTCCCACCGAAATCAAACCTCCGACACTGCTCCTTGAAGTTCTCAAATTTCAATTGTTCCACTCATATATTCCGAAAGACTATGGCATATCCCTTAATTGAAACTGCGGAATTATAGACCCCGTCCCTTATGAAATTCAAACTCGAATCTCTGAGAGGAGACGTTAGCAATTAGGACAAGCCTAAAGGTTTGTCCTTTCATTTTCAACCCGCCACTTCTTGTCTCACGTTTAATCGATTCAGACACTAAAAAGTGGACCCGGCATTTTCGACCCGCCACTTTTTGTCTCAAATCTCGTTGATTTAGAATAATACCACCATTGGTAGCAGCGTTGGCCCAAAAGGACTGTGCTAGCTAAAGATGGGTCCGAGACGAATATACTTCATTAACCAACTCATAGCAAATTATAGAGTCCTTCCATGGAGAGGGGGTGTAGCATACGATATAAGTGTCGTGCCGTAATTTGTGGAGAAGGGGGGAGTGCATTGCACACCCTTCTCTATGGAAAAAATCCAAATTATACATCGAGAATGATATATGTTTGTAACTATTTTTAATCTGTATAAATATATTTATTTTTTCTACCGAGCTCAATATTTTGAATAAAATTGATGTATTTTAGGAGAATTATAAGATGCGATAGATATATAAAATTGGCAGTTATTGTATCAGGTATTGATCTTGAGTGTGTGGCGGAGAATAAAAAAATAAAAGATGATTGTTTGATTTGATTTGAAACATTTAATGAAATATTGTACTTTTAAACGGACACTTTTTTGGATCAAATAATATATTTTGGACGGGCCGGAATGAGTACTACTCTTTCCATATGTGGTAGGACTGTGCCTAAGGATCTATATGTATGGGTTGGTATATCTATAACCTGATGCACGGTGCAAGATAGACTCCAATTTCAATTGTCTAGCATAGTCACAATTGGTGTATCTCATAATCATAATTGATGTATAATATAATTACAGTGAGTATATGACGGAGCAACCCATTTTTAATTTCTTTTTTATTCATTTTTGGTACTTTTCATGATCCTGCAACAATCACAATTGATGTATAACACAATCACTACTTACGTAACATGCGCATTGTACGTCATGTTGTGTTGTATAAGTTTATCAAATGTATTGTATATAATTACAATTAATGTACCATACATTGTGTATCATGTTGCAGCGTATAATTTTACCAAATGTATTGTATATTTAATTTAAGTATTGTACGATAAATAAAACCTGCAGTATATTAATGCATTACATAAAGCAAATGTACAATATTAGTACAACATGATGCACCTCCCATTAGATACTGAAGGATAAGTCACTGGGACTCCATGTGAAATAGATTACATTAATCAAATAAACTGATCTGTATAATAAATATCATGTTGTGTTTCAAAAAGAAAATTATTAATAATAATAATAATATCTTTAATATATAGTTGTACAGATTTCGTGTCACACCTTTTTGGTGTAAAACCATATTATTAAATTATTATATATATATATATATTAGATTAAAGCAGTCTCTACTCTCTACCCCTACACAAGTTAATAATATAAAAAAAGATACAATTAATATTAAATTAAAATTATATTTGTTATTTCTCTCTATCTCTACATATGGTACTAACGAGTATGAAGGCGCCCGCTGCGTTGCAGCGGGAATTTTCGAGAAATTTTTGCAATAATCATTTATGAATAATGTTTGAAAAGGGCTCTTCGTTGTGAGATCATGGTATGTTTTTTAACGACACGTGTTGTATTTGTTTGCAATAAATATTGTGTCAAGCTATATTTGTAGTTATCATATTTGGTCGGGCACCATTGTATAGCGGCGGGGTAAATTTCAACACTTTTTATGAAATTATACGTACGTCAAAACCATATCAAGATTGAGCTTGTTTTGTTCGTTATCGAAAGATCTTTTTCTCAGTATTTTTTTTATATATTGGCTCTTCGCTAGGTATTTATTATATATTTGGGAAATAAAGTTTGTTATATAAAAAAATCTTAAATATTAAAAGGTTCAATGATTGTTTTGTAATTTCTTATTTATTTATTTGTTTTATTTTATTTATTTAATTTTTTTTTAATATTTTTTTTAATATTGGCTCTTCGCTAGGTGGGGCTAGGTATTTATGCAACCGCCCTTTTTTCGTTTTTTAATTTATAAGCTTTTCTTTTATTAGGGGTACATCAAACTACTACGCAAGTCCTCCTTTTCTTTAAATGATAAACTATATTTACCCTCCTATAGTATTTAGAGAGAATAAGCTGACAAAATAGATATTTTTTGATTTTCTACTTAATATACACGTACATATAATAGTTGCTGTTGATTCTGACATGTTAAATTTTGGAAGTGTTTCAGAGTGTTACTTTTCTAATAGAGAGAAATATTTTACTACTCAAAATAGAACAATGTCTTGCAAAGTAATTTAAATTTTAATGTTTCCTATTAAAGTAGTTTTTTCTTATTTATATATCTCATTGCTTGTTTGTAAGTAAAATATTATTCGAATTAAATAGTAACACACAACACATGTAAAAAGTTGTTATTTTTAATGTAACAAAAGTTACTCTATTTACTCCTTTATATATTATTCACTACCTACACTACATTTATTTAGTCAAGCTCAAACCCTATGGCTTCTCCCATAGTACACAAAGACATCACAATATTTAATCATATGCTCAATTTTCTATATAGAGAGAATATATAAAAAAGAAAAAAAGAAAAAAAAGTAAAAAAACCAATGGGAGGTGCATAGAATATAAAGAAAGAAAAAAACCAAAGAAAAAGAAAGGTGGGGGGGGGATTTTGAGAGAATATATAAAAAAAAAAAAGAAAAAAAAAAGTAAAAAAAACCGACCGGAGGTGCATAGGATATAAAAAAAGAAAAAAACCAAAGGAAAAAAAAAAGGGGGGGGGGGATTTTTTAATCGGGCACGCAACCCTATTCCTCCGCTTATAGCGTACGTCAAAACCATATCAAGATTGAGCTTGTTTTGTTCGTTATCGAAAGACCTTTTTCTTAGTATTTTTTTTATATATTGGCTCTTCGCTAGGTATTTATTATATATTTGGGAAATAAAGTTTGTTATATAAAAAAATCTTAAATATTAAAAGGTTCAATGATTGTTTTGTAATTTCTTATTTATTTATTTGTTTTATTTTATTTTTTTAATATTTTTTTTAATATTGGCTCTTCGCTAGGTGGGGCTAGGTATTTATGCAACCGCCCTTTTTTCGTTTTTTAATTCATAAGCTTTTCTTTTATTAGGGGTACATCAAACTACTACGCAGATCCTCCTTTTCTTTAAATGATAAATTATATTTAATGGCGAAATGAATTTTTTATCTATGCACGGAAACCTATTTCCCCTCCTATAGTATTTAGAGAGAATAAGCTGACAAAATAGATATTTTTTGATTTTCTACTTAATATACACGTACATATAATAGTTGCTGTTGATTCTGACATGTTAAATTTTGGAAGTATTTCAGAGTGTTACTTTTCTAATAGAGAGAAATATTTTACTACTCAAAATAGAACAATGTCTTGCAAAGTAATTTAAATTTTAATGTTTCCTATTAAAGTAGTTTTTTCTTATTTATATATCTGGTTGTTTGTTTGTAAGTAAAATATTATTCAGGTCAAAATAGTAACACACAACACATGTAAAAAGTTGTTATTTTTTAATGTAACAAAAAATTACTCTATTTACTCCTTTATATATTATTCACTACCTACACTACATTTATTTAGTCAAGCCCGAAACCCTATGGCTTCTCCCATAGTACACAGCACATCACAATATTTAATCATATGCTCAATTTTCTATATAGAGAGAATATATAAAAAAAAAGAAAAAAAGAAAAAAAAAGTAAAAAAAACCGACCGGAGGTGCATAGAATATAAAGAAAGAAAAAAACCAAAGAAAAAAAAAAGGGGGGGGGGGAATTTTGAGAGAATATATAAAAAAAAAAAAAAGAAAAAAAAGTAAAAAAAACCGACCGGAGGTGCATAGGATATAAAAAAAAAACCAAAGGAACAAAAAAAAGGGGGGGGGGGAATTTTTTTAATCGGGCACGCAACCCTATTCCTCCGCTTATAGTATGTAGTAGGAATATCAAAAAAGGTATAATAAGTATTAAATTAGAACTATTCATATTTCTTATCTCTATATATAATGATTTAAGATAAGAGGACCAAACTTTTTTTTACAAGGACTAATCTCCACTCTCCATCTTCCCTCCATCTTTATACGTAATATCATATATGATATATATCATATGTGATTTTTTCGGCCACGAAAAAAACCTGAAAAAAGCGAAAAAAAATTGTCGAAAATATATTAAAGTGCCTATCTATAGAAAGATAATTAAATGCTCGTCGTAACGGTATATTTTTTTTGACTTAACGATTAACGGTTTGAAAGATATTAATATTTGAAAAAAAATGATGAAAGTGGGTTTTTTAAATTGTTGGAATTAATCTCATCCATTAGATCAAATAAAGATGAAGGGAAAATGGAGGGTGGAGATTAGTCTGTATGTAAAAAAAGTTTGATCCTCAAATTATCTTAAATCCTACATATACAGTTACAAAAATAAGATATTTGTTAACTCAACTTCATATACACACGGTGCTATTATCAAAAAGTCCTACAATAAGTACTAAATTAGAACTGTTCATAATTCTTATTTCTGAATATAATTATTATATAAATAATTTTTGTTTCATTATTTAGAAATCTAAGTATAATATTATATATATATATATATGTGTCCAAGTCTATGTACAATGTTTATAAGTTAAAACACACTCTCTTTCTTTTAAATTCCCTACTTTATATAAATCAACCTCCGCATCTCGTCTCGGCTATATAATAAAAAATTACATTTCATACAAAAAAACCGTCATTGGATTTCATGCCAGAAGATAATTTGATGCAGTTCTTGGTAAGAAATGTTCTGTCTTAAAACTCCAATCATATATATGAAATCTTATATTCCCTTCGTCTTAAACCTCCTACTCAAAAGATAATTATTATGAATCTCGAATGAGACATGATTCTTAAATTTTAATTCTTGAAAGCATATATTGTTATGTGTTGGGTATCGGGTCGTATAAATATGGCTAAAGAGAGGATCGATTATATAAGCGGATTAAACGAATATAACAATTACAAATATATTCTTACGAGATAGTGTTTAATGATTACATGCCAACTAAATGAACCTATACTTATAACCAATATAATTATTGCAATAAACCCGAAAATCAAGCTGACGATAAAGGAGTACTAATCGTCCAGAACAAATCTGCAAACCACAAAGGTTCGATTCAGTTAGCAGTGATAACGATAATACCGATCGGAAATACACCAAGCAATTAAAGCAACAAAATACAGAATATATATATATATATATAACACATATATATATAACAAATATATATATGTATAATATATTGCACAAAATCACCAAGAAAAGCAATATAAACGAAGATAAATTAAAATCGAGAAAACTCTCTTTTCTCAGAACGTGATGTGTATGCTCAGATCTTCCGAAAACTCTAGCAATTGACACAGATACCAATACGAACGATTGTCCACAGAGGACTGCCCGAACCACCTCCGGCCGACCAACAGCCCGGTAGCTCCTTCACTAAACCCACAAAACTCAGAAAACCAAGCCTCAATCTTACTCACGGTTCTCACCAAAGAGATTACTCTCGTTTTCACTCGGATTCTCAAGGCACAAATCGGTTTTGCTCTCGGTGTATCAAAACTCCAGCCCTGTCGCGCCTTTTATACACGAAGTGATGAAATCGGATACAAGAAGTGTCACGGGATTTCATCGTCTCAGTCAGAGGCTCACGGGAGGAATGATGATATGAAAAACGGGAGCAGAATCGCGGCGGGGTGGGAGTTGACCGAAGGGTAGGTGAGAACGGGAGAAGAAAGGGAGAGACGAGAGAAGTGAGTGGAGGTGGTGAAGAAAATGAGGGAGAGGGTTAGGTTTAGGGTTAATATAAGGGAGATCGGACGGTCCAGATTAGATGTAGGTAATAAATCTGGATCAGACGGCTCCCATTCAAATGGGCTGCCAAATAGGCTGGGCCAGCTCTTAAATGGTATGGGCCAGACTACCTAAAAAGAGGAGATATAGTTTCTGGGCCGGTTGGGCCAAATACTAACATTTCTCCACTTTTTTGGTCCAACCAGTCAATTGCATTTTCGGGTTTCGGAGAAAATTCGTCATCGCCTATCTCCGGGGCTACCTGCACTCACACACAGTAGATAAGATAAAGTATTCACAAAAAAAACTAACTCACAAAGAGATCCCTAAAAAACACACAGTAAGGACAACAAATATTTTAGCAATAAGCTAAAATTGCACAAAGCACACAAATACCATAATATTTCCAAAAGCACAAACGCATTAAGGAAAATGTACGATATAAGCAACACATAGATTTGAGGGGACACCACTCCACCTCAAACAAAAAGCACTAAGCATGTTGATCCGCATGAAAGAGGAGCGGAGGTTTAGAAAAAGACCACCGACACAAGAAAGCTGCAAAACACAATAGGTTGGTCGACCGAACCACAACACCGCAACCAGCACAAAGAACACAAAGTTCAAGGAAAAAATAATCACAGAGATTATACTACCTACATCCACAAAGGATTAGAACCACGAATAATTCACATAAGTCACACAGACACATAAATCATACAAAGTCACAAAGACAACCACAACCCACTAAGGACTGAAAAAACCACAAAGGTCAACTAATACACAACACTAAGATTAATATCAGACGCAACCAGGTTAGCTTTATCATCAGTTTGATTTTTACCCTAGTTGTTCCTCTTAAGGACAGTTATTAGCAATATGACCCTTTTTACCACAACTATATCAATTCCTTGAGTACTGTCGAAAATTAGAATTTTAACCCTCCTTCTTAGTGAAGTAGTCATAGCAATTTTCATTCCTAACCATCGAAACTGATTCGAAATTTCAGATTATTACTCGCATTGTTTTTTTAAGTCTAACTCCTTACTCTTTACACCGGACACAACAATATCTAAAGATATGTCATCTCTACCATATTTAATAGCAGATTTAACATCACCATAGGACTCAGGAATAGCATTTAAAATTACGATAGCAAAGTAATCATCAATATGTTTATCACCGGAATTTTTAATATATTGAACTAACTTGGTAAACACATCAAGATTTTCATCAAGACTTTTATTCAAATCAAGTTTAAAATATAAGAATTTTTCAAGCAAAAATAGTTTATTTGGCAAAGAGGTTTCAACATATAATTCTTCCAATTTTTTCCAAAGTTCCTTAGTCGAACTTTGTTTACCAAATTTTCTTATCACAGAGTCAGACAAGTTCAAGATGATAGACGAGTAAGCAAACTCATCCAATTCAGTCTTTTTGTCGGTCGTAGTATCAGGGTCAAAAGTTTGATCAATGGCTTTAAAAACGTTTTGCTGTATTAAAATACCTTTCAATTTTTGCTGCCATATTTGAAAATCCGATTTTCCATCAAACGGGGCCAAGTAAAATGTAGAAGTCGTGCCACATTTGAAAAACACAAAGTTTAACTAAAAAGAGTAAAACCAAACAGCAACACTGCACTCACACAAGGGAGTTGAAATTAACACAATCGAGTATGTAGATTGATTACAACCCCAAGCTCCTACAAGATCCAAGGACGCTAAGCGGTCCAGGCAGAAGGGTTTATACGCAAGGAGTTGGAAAAATGTACAGCACTGTACCCAAAAATAGGAATAAAACTCCTAAACGATATAAACCGAGTGCAGAAAATACACACAGGAAATAAGAATAAGCAATGTGCCCAGATTAATCACACAGATTGTAAATATGCACAATAACCAATCGCGACAAGCGGTATCCACGAAAACAGTAAAAGAGTTGAGTTTAGCCAAAATACCAGAGCGGAAAACCCGGATGGTTATTCCGTATCACCAAGATGCCACAGGACCCGACACCTGACAAGCGGGGCTCCGATACCACTGTTGGGTATCGGGTCGTATAAATATGGATAAAAACAGGATCGATTATACAAACGGATTAAACGAATATAACAATTACAATTATATTCTTACGAGATAGGGTTTAAGGATTACAGACCAACTAAATGAACCTATAATTATAACCAATAAAATTATTGCAATAAACCCGAAAATCAAGCTGATGAAAAAGGAGTACTAATCGTCCAGAACAAATCTGCAAACCACAAATGTTCGATTCATTTAGCAGTGATAACGATAATACCGATCGAAAATACACCAAGCAATTAAAGCAACAAAATGCAGAATATATATATAACTAATAATACAAATATATATATATATATATATATATTATATATATATATATATAACAAATATATATGTATAATATATTGCACAAAACCACCAAGAAGAGCAATATAAACGAAGATAAATTAAAATCGAGAAAACCCCATTTTTCCGGAACGTGATGTGTAGGCTCAGATCTTCCGAAAACCCTAGCAATTGACATCGATACGAACGATTGCCCACGAAGACCTGCCCGAACCACCTCCGGCCGACCAAGCAGCGGCCAATAGACGACATGATTAGGTCTAGAGTTTAGGCAAAGAAGTTTTGCCTTTTGACTATTATATTTATTTTTATCTTTACCTATTGTAATTTACTTTTTAATATAATATAACTCACAAATATAGTTTTTTACGTTATAATTTAATGTGTTCTAAAATGTAAGAATCGATTCTGTAGTTTGTTAGGATCAAAATCCAAGACGGGAATACATAAAATTAACCAAAAACTGCCAAAAAAAATCGATATATGTTTTGGCAGCTGCGGATTCTTTATGTGATTCCAGCTGCGGATTCTTTATGTGATTATGTTATACAGCAATTATGATTATGTTGTTACGTTATATTTTTATCGTAATTACATCACATACCAATTGTGATTATACTATATATTAAGGGAAAAGTGTGTGTGGGGCTGTCACACACCCAAGTTGGGTGAAAATCCCCTCACATCTAATTTTTTAATATTAATTTAAAACAAAAATGGCCCCCCCAGAATTTAATGTTAAAAAATTAAATGTGAGGGGTTTTTTACCCAACTTGGGTGTGTGACAGCCCCACACACACTTCTCCCATATACTAATGTGATTATGTTAGTAAGGCTCTATTATTTTGGACTGAATGAATCTGAACTGAATTGAATTGAACCGAGGCCCAATGGATCTGAATGAATCCATCCCAGGCCGAATGGACTCGTTCAATTGAAATATATAATAATGGTAAATAATAATAATAATAATAATAATAATAGTAATCAACAACAGCAACGATAATAGTAATATTATTAGTAATAATAACAATAATAATAATTAAGATTATGTTTCGAAAAATCCTTCCCGTATTGGTGTCTTACCTAATACTAGTTGCAGGGGGATAAGAGTTATGGAAGGTTCTGGACTCTTCCATAAGTAGTTGGATCCTGTTAGATGTCTTCATGCTTAGGAATCACATGTATGGAAAGACTCTCTTTGTAATGCCAATATAACGGCCCCTCAATACATTGTTAACAATACAATTTTTTTTGTCTTTACTTTACTCCCCAACCCCGTTATCCGCACGTAGCTCGAACGAAAAAAAAAAAAAATCGGCCGACATCATGCTTTGCCTCATGCCAGTGCCCAGCCTTGACACGAGCCGCCGCGGCCAGTGCTTGCCGCCATTGCCGGCCGAGCCGCTTTCTTGCCCGGCCGCACCGCCGCTCCGGCCAATGCCGTCACTTTGCCACTTCCGCCATGCCCCATCGCCCGACCACACTTTCTGCCCGGCCCAAAACTCCTCACTTGGCCAGCCCACCGCCACCCGCCGCCGCCGCCCTTTCTTTGCCGGGCCGCAAAACCTGCCCTTGACCAATGCGCCGCCACTGCCACTTCCGCCAGCATGCCGCCTTGTGACCGCCGCCGCCACGCCGCTTCTGCATTGCCCACGCCAGTGTAATACCGGTCGAAAATCATGTCATTTCAAACCTCTTCTTGTTCTTGAATCGTGATTTGTTGGGCGAACCCTTGTAATTATTGCTTGGAACCACCGTTTTGGGGTTCACGTACTTCTATTTCGTGTTATTGTTGCCCAGACATTGAATCATATTGCTTTTATTCTCTTTCCGGGACATTTTTCATCATTTTAGGACCCGAAGGGTGTGAGCGGCACAAGGAGTGTGCGCGCGGCACACACATTTCCTAAACTCAGCCGAGCGGATCAGACGGTGCCGCGGCACACGCCTTCTTGCCGCGCACACTGCTGAGCAATGCCGCGGCACACCTATGCCGAGCCGCGGCACACTGGTGTTGCATCCTCAAAAACCCGCCAGACCGGTGCCGCGGCACACTGGTGAGCCGCGGCACACCGCCGAAACACAGGAACAATTTTAGGCACGTGCCGCGGCACACCTATCTTGAGCCGCGGCACACAATGCGGTCAACTGCATAATTCGGCTTTTTAAGCGAGGTTTCAGCCTTTTCCTTCATTTCTTCCTTCCGCCGGCGAGAGAGAGAGTTTGAGGGAGGAGTTTTCTCACTTCTATCACTTGTGTGTTGGAGATTTACCACTTTCACTCGGTTGGGAAGCCCAGATAGTCGATCTAACGCGTATTCCTTGGATCATAGAGGTTGGATATTCAAGAGGTAAATTCTTCGACATCTTGACTTCTCGATTTTGTGTGGGTATTGATGTTTTGGATGATGATCATGGTGTATGATGTGGTATATGCGTGATTATGGACATGTTTGGGTATTCATCGGATTATTGAAAGATTATTCAAGAACACTTTAAATTTTGTGTTGGTTTTTGGGGGTTTTCGTAGATTCGTCCGTTTTATCCGATTGAAGCTTGAGAACCTTGAGATTTTGATGTATCTATACCGTATGAGTGTTTTCTTCCGATTTTACGGGTTGAATTATGTCGTTTTCGGACTTGTGAGATTTGGACGATTTTTCCAACCTCTAGTTGATTATCCGTATATCTTTATGAATCGTAGACGGGTTTCGGGGGTTTCTTCGTGTAATTTGAATATGGATAATTGATTATCATATTCCTTGCGAATCGTTTTGGTGCCGGAAGCGCGTTCTTGGACCTACCAATCTCATACCCCTTTTTCCGTTCGTTCCTCAATGTCTCAAAGGCAAGTATACATTTATGATTGTACGTTCTCGACTTTGAAAGTATGAAATATTGATGGTATGATTATTTCTAGCCACTCCGGGACGGGCCTATGGTCCTCTGAGGGTTTCGTAGCCTCTGGTGTGATTCCATGGTTGATATGAACGAACCGTTTCTACGGCATTCATATGAAATAATGTTGGCATGTAATGAACGAACCGTTTTGACGGCATTCCTACATGTAACGGCGTATGATATGAACGAACCGTTTCTACGGCATTCACATACGTCTTATGAGATTTTAGTTATTCCGGAATACTAGTCTTAAATTGATGAATTGACGGATATTGATGAATTGACGGTTACATTTACTTTATTGTCGAGGAGTATTGTGTTTCATACTTGATATACTTGCACTAGCTATTCGACGGCTAACCCCTTTATGGGGGAAATACGTTTCATGTATTTCAGGTTCCAGGAGAGCGGACGGGCAGGTATCGGGTCGGCATAAAGATGGTGGGCAAGTGTGATACTGTGTCTTTCTTCCAGTTATGTTTAGAGTTTCCCGTTCAGTGTTGTTGTGCTGGGTTGGCTATTGAATACTCGAGTATTGTTTTCCTTTCCTTGATGTTCCGGCCTGTGTTTGCCGAAGTATTGAATTGAGTTGTGATGTTTGTGAATACATTGGTTATATTTCGAATACCTTTGTATCGTTTTTCATTCCATTGTGTGTAGACCTTATCGGTCAAAAATTTATGGTTCCGCGTATGTTTAGCCTTGTGGGTCCCACGGCGGGGCTTACGTACTGTAATATCCCTGAATAACTTGGGGTGTTACGAATATGGTATCGAGCTTAGGTCTATGGATACCTAGGTCGGTCTTTTGGGTCGATCGAGTCGTTAATTTTCCACAAGATCACTACTCGCCATCATCACAAGGCGACGGTACTTGTAAGACCTCTCACTCTTACGGTGTTTCCTTATTCATATTGCTTCCTTTTATAGGTATTCTTGAGAATCGGACACTTTGTTGATGCGTGATTGAATTGTGCTTACGTGACTTGTGTGTTCTTCAGTATGTCAGCTGGTAGGGGCCGTGGCCGTGGTCGTGGCCGTGGGCGAGGGAGAGGTCGTGGCGCGGCCGTTTCCATCAGTTCAGTTGCGGGGTCGACCAACCCCGATTTGTCGAACTCGGTGCATCCCGATACTGAGAGTCGGCCACGACCCGATCGGATGGTCGGGAACAACGTAGACGTTGGAGTGGCGAATGCACTTCAACAATTGGCTACTCGATGACTATTTTGGCCCAAACTGCTTGAATAATAACCCGAACCCAAACACGGATGCCACCGCGAGAATGTAATCCGTATGCACCCTCCACGTTGGCGGTGCCACAGCACCGTTAGCCGGGAGGATTGGCTAGCGAGACTGGAGAAGATTTTCGAGGCGGTTGATTGCCGAGGTGAGGAAAGTACCGATTGCTCAGTATTTCCTCACTAAGGAGGCCGCTACTTGGTGGAAGGTCATCAAGCCACAGGATCGTATTGCCTCATGGGATGAATTTAAGGAGCTCTTGGAGGCCGAGTTTTGTCCTTGGCCGGTACGAGAGAGCCGAATCCGAGCCTTCTTTGAGGCTAAACCACAAGATATTCCCGTCTCGCAGGCGATCGTGGAGTATAACCAACAATTAATCCATGTGAAGGATCAAGTACGTAACGAGCGTGATAAGATCCGTTATTTTGATATGCGGATGAATTTGGACTTACGGCGTTACATGGCCGGATTTGCTTGTACCACACTGAAAGAGTATCAGGACAGAGCTTTAGCCCATGATATGTTGAGCCCCGACAACGATACCGTTGAAGAACCGAAGAAGCAGAAAGTCGGAAATTTTTACGGCTCTAAGGGTGGCAACTTTCGAAGTCACAGACGACTAACCGTTTTGCGGACAGTCGTCACGTTCTAATAAAGGGAAGAAGGGTTACCGTCCCACTTCGGGTACCCCAAATCGCGCGGTGACTTGCTATAATTGTGGCCGTTCAGGCCACATTAATTTGGAATGCCACTTTCCACCGTTGAAGTGTCACACGTGCGGACAGATGGGACATAGAGCGACTTATTGTTCCGAGCCGAATCAGACTTTGGACACTCGAGCTTCTGCCCCAGCTGGTCAACCTCAGCAGAATTTTGGCAGGGGCCGGGGACGGGGTCAGAACGCTGGAGGGGGGAACTCTAGCGTCGGTTCGGTACAACCACGAGTTTATGAGATGCGTCGAACAGACGAGCCCGACGCGGCGGTGGCTTCAGGTACCATCCATATTTTATCTTATCCAATCCGTGTGCTTTTTGATTCGGGTGCTACACATTCTTTTATTTCTTTGGAGTGTGTACGTCGTTTGAATATAACTTGTCTGACTGTTTGCGATCCCTTCATCGTGAGACTGCCGAGCGGGGATAGAATCGTGGGGAACCGGGAGATTAGAGATTTTCCGGTGACTATATCCGGTATGGATTGGTTATCGAATTTAATTGTAGTTGATATGGAAGGTGAAGACGTGATCCTTGGCGAAGATTGGCTTGATAGTCATCAAGCGATTATGAACTACCGTACTAAGGTTATCACCATGATGACTAAAGACGGATCTGAGTACTCATTTTTGGGACGTAAGTCGGGACTATCCAAGTTACTTATCAGTGCCATGAAAGCCGTAAAACTTTTGAATAAAGGTTGTGCGGGCTATTGGTGTTATGCCTTGAAAACGGAAGGAAATGAAATCATTTTCTCTTCGATTCCGGTTGTTAGTGAGTACCCCGATGTTGTAACACCCCCAGAATACGACCGGGAATGTCACACGCCGTAGACCCTTATCACAAGGATCTACCAGGCTAAGCTCCAAAAGACTACTCAATGATTGACCGACCGGGGTCAAAATTAAATGCAAAGCAGACCGACAAGGTCATTAACCAATTCAGAAAATAACGACATTCACATTACAATGACAATAATAAAATTAACACTCATAAATTTATTCTTATAAAGTGCAGAAACAGATAAATATGCTCGACTTCCGAAGCATATTACATAACCATTTTTGCTCGGACCGCATACGCATGTTATATCCTAAAACAATAATATCACCAACAAGTTCCAATCCTTAGTTCACATTAAACAGGTTAGCACAATATAATCAAATATGTATATAAGGGGACTTACGATCAGGAGGCTTACCATCACAGATTGCCGGAAGATGATGTCGGAACCACGATACTAATCACAACTCTGATGCGCGCGACTTACACAAGACATGGACTTGACCCAACGGCCTAGGTTTTTCGCAAACCTAAGCTCTGATACCATAAATGTAACACCCCGAATACGATCAAGAATGTCACACGCCGTAGACCCTTATCACAAGGATCTACCGGGCTAAGCTCCAAAAGACTACTCAATGATTGGCCGACCGGGTCAAAATTAAATGCAAAGCGCAGACAAGGTCATTAACCAATTCAGAAAATAACGACATTCACATTACAATGACAATAATAAACTTGAACACTAAAAAGAATGACAACTCAATTTAATAAATGAAAACTACACCCATGCAAGGGTGAATACTCGAACGACAGAGAAAATACCGACCAGAATGAGACAAAAGAAAAGACTCTGACTCTGGTGTGATTAGTATCATTGTCCTCCATCTCCTTCCAAGCCAATCCTGTGACTGCTCCCGAGCTGCCAAAACCTGAGCGCATAACAGGCACCCACCCCCCGAAAACTCGGGGGTTAGCAAACTGGAATTTTGCTAGTGCAAGTACATAATATACAAGATATACGAATAATAACAACACAAATCTCAACGAATGTGAAGCCTTAACATAAACCACACATTCCCATAGTCCACACAGAATAGTATCACATACACAAAGTGAAAGAAAATCACATAGTCATATTCTCTGTACGGAACCTAACGCCAATGAAACTTTAAACGAGCCCAATGAGTCAGAAAAATCCCTTTTTATACAAGGAAAAGTATTTTGATAAGAAAGTTTGAAAACATCATTATTGACTCAGGCTATCATGGGATTTTGAAAATCAAACGGGAATACTTTTAGAAAATACTTCAAAAACTCTCGGATCCTCGACCCAACATGTGTAAAACAATTTGCAAGAAAACCATTACAACGTTATTCGGGTCCTCGACCCAATGCACAGAATAATCATCACAGTACAATCAAAGGCACAGCCTCTCATTCGACAATTCCTGCTCAAGACCCTTGATTAATTAACCCTCGGAGATTTCGTCAAACATCCTTGGTTAATTAACCCCGATACCAACGTCTTAAAAACAATTTGAAACAAGCTTTCAAAAACACGAATCACAGTCTATATCGAGACCAGTATTTTAAAAGAGTTGAAAGAACTTTGAAATACGAGGATTGTTCGGTAACGGGGTCTTAGCTATCACTCGAATATCCGTTACCAATAAGCCTGCCAGGCGCCTCCCTTGCACACCTGTGCACCGGCGTTCACTCCACTATGTTGGCCGCCCCTTGAACATGTCACCGCGCCGGCGATCACTCCTGACAGAGCCGCCCCTTGCACGCGCATTAGGTAACACCGGTGTTCACCAAACATATGGAGCCGCACATTGCAGCGTACACCAGGCCGGAGTACACACCCCGCCCTCAGAGGTTCCCGGATACGACGTCTCTCACAACAAGTATTCACATTATTACAAACATCAAGTACACAATCAATCAATTCAACAATTATCAAATCAATACACCAATTCACACAATTTATCCGATACCCATAACCACACAATAAACAATAACACGTACATTATCAATCAAGATCCAACACAATAAGCCTTCGGCACAACCAACCAACGCTACACATATATCCTTGTATTGCGACTCAACCGAATATATATATATAGATATATAGATATATATATGTATATATACATATAACCTTACTATATTATATGAATAACTATAGTTCATCCATCAATCCAAGTTGAGTACGCCAACTAGTGTTAGCATTCACCACTCGTCGTTCACCGACATAGGCATATATATCAATATATGTATATACATACATATATTTAACATATAAATATATATAAATATATATATATATACACACATATATATATATATACACACATATATATATATATATATATATACATATCCGTATAAATTCATACACTTCGACAACGATGATTTCACGCAGTTACAATTCGTATATCAAGGTACTTGCCTTGGTAATCTCTCGCGGATACTCCGAAAGTACGGTCGGTTGGCAAAATCCGGAACTCCAACGAAAACAACGATCGGAAGGGCTCAACACCAGATTTTTGTAGGGAAATCGTCCCTAGTATCCTATCATCGAATAAACAATCAATCATACGGGGAAAAACATCACAAAACGACCAAATTCCTCTCTGCGGCATTTCCCCGGACACTTTGAAGGCGTCAAACGGAAGTTCATATAATCGACGAATCGGAAATGGTAAAACCGTGGAAATATGATGAAAATGATAGAATACAACTTAATCTACAATTATCCATCAGTAATTTAAGTTCATAAGGCTCAAAGGGACGAAATCACCCAAGATCCCCAAATTTCCCAAAGTTTGGATTTTAGGAAAAACTAACCTTGATTCGGTCGATTGAAGGATGTTATGGATTGATCGATCAATGATATGGACTCAGGATCTTCGTGGTTTTGTTGTTCAACAACATGCCTTATCGCTCTCATAACCTCTGGCCGCGGAAGGAAGAGAATGAAATGAAAAAAAGGTGTTGAAACAGGGCTGCTCGGTCAAATATATATCGCAAATCCGACTAGCGTGCGCTAGGTTGTCCGGTAGCGGCGCTTATCGGCCGCCCCGCCGATAGCGTCGCAAGTCATCGGCGGCGGCGCAATCGCCCGCCCAGACCTACGGACTAATCGTCCGGCCAGTAGCGTGGCGCGGCCGAGCCAGAAGCGTGCGCTAGCTCGCTGAGTTAGCGCGCACTGTCCGGCCAGAAGCGTGCGCTACTCGCCTGTCCGGCCAAGTCCGCACTTACCGCTTAGATCGCTGGGCCGATTAGCGTGTGTTACCTCGGCGATGGCGTGCGCTACTCGCGGTTTAGCGCGCAGAATCGTCCCGGCCAGAAGGCGTCGCTAGGCCGGCCCTCGCCAATCGTCTGGATGGCCCAAGATCCGTGCAGTTCCTCCCGCAACCGTCCGGCCGCCTACTGCCGTGGCTCGACGACTCGATTCCTAAGAACGCACGGAACGAACACGACGAAACGCTCGCGGACAACAACATCGATCCGAAATGAAATTAACATACAACAAATCACCACCTATGGCCATAAACACAAAATCGATTGTCGAGAAAAATAATACCGACGCTCGGAAACCGAGAAATTTCCGGTCTAAGAAAAAGAAAAATTCGAATAAATCAAAATAAAAATCTCGGATATTACATTCTACCCCCCTTAAAATAAGTTTCGTCCCGAAACTTAAAATAGAGAGCGGCGGAACAATCAAGGAAATAACTACTTGCTCAACCCCAAATCATCACGAGCAAAGCGCGAGTGCAAGGTTCCAGAAATACGATGAACTGACCTAGCAAGTACAAGGCAGTTTAAAATGGTCGAAAGGTGCGCAGATGAATTACCAACAACGAAAGTCGTCCCATACCAAAAATACTAAGAAGAGTACGGTTAATACATTCCCCCATACTAAGAGGACATTATGATCCCGAAACTTAGAACAACAAGAGTTGGAAACGTAAAGCAATGAAACGAAATACGATCGAAGTCACGATTGTTTGAAACAAAGAACGATTAAGACATAGTACAAAATCTTCATTCTCCCATGCTAGGATCTTCAGAAACATAGGATTTCGGGACACTTCCCGGTCCCTAGTTCTGCTCTCTCTTAGGGCGGCATTCTTTGCCAATTCGGAAACTGTCTCACAATGTTTCTCCCGATGACCTTCACACCCACACTGGTAACAAGTCAAGAGTGGAAAGGGACAATTTGCACGATCATGTCCCTGACGATTGCAGTTGAAGCACCTTCTCTTCTTACCGAGAATCACCGATGTTGGCTTGGGATCCCCAGCGCTCACTCCCGACCGCAAAGACGACGCGTCCGAACGACGCGGGGGTTTGGGAGCCTTAGACTCTTCATCGCCCAAAAATTTCCCAGATGTCCTCGGTCTCTTCGTTTCGCTCGTGGGCTCGACCATTAAGGACATTTCATAGGATATCGTTTGATCTTGATACTCCTTCACTGTAGCATGAATAGTTGTCGTACGAACCACCTTGTCGCTTCCACTTCCGTCATCACAGTTATGTCCGCCAAGGCTCGACATGCTAATACAGATGGTACCGTTCAGCGTTATCAAATAATCAGTTGCACAATATACCACCATTATCAACACAAGGTTTAGTTAACATCTATAGAATAACGTAAAGCGTAAAGTTTTATGAAGTGAATTTCGAGTCCTTCGACGAGGACGATCATTATATGTATGCACTTAATGAAAACAAATTTTTGGAAAAGAGGGCTAGTCACGTTGCGCCCAAGACTCATAAATCATCTTTAATTTCGGAAGAGGAAGTTTATATAACGACTCTAAAAATTATTTTCGAGTGATGTATAAAAGAAAAATCGGAAATTGAATTGTAACTAATTTGAAATATTTCAAAAGTGTTGAGTCCCAAATACCACAATTTTGAAAATCTTTCCTCTTCTTCCAAAATGTTTATTCGAAAGAATTTTTTTTTTTTTTTTTCCACCGAGATACGTGACCATTTAACATGACGACATTAAATAATGGTTTTTAACAATGTTATAAAATTTAAAAGCACCACTTTAAAATATTCGTGATACTACGGAATCGTGGCCGTGCCGAACCCACTGAGCTAAAAATCATTTTTAAAAAAAATGTTCAAATTGCCAAAAAGGCCGATGTTGGTAATATTCTCGAATACTCACTAAGTCATTTATAAAAATATCAAATACCGTCATAAGAATACTATCAAAACGTGCAAGAACAAAATATCAAAACTCGGCTTACAAGATACCAAAAGCTATTTCAAAATACTCACGCGGCGGATAAAATTAACACTCATAAATTTATTCTTATAAAGTGCAGAAACAGATAAATATGCTCGACTTCCGAAGCATATTACATAACCATTTTTGCTCGGACCGCATACGCATGTTATATCCTAAAACAATAATATCACCAACAAGTTCCAATCCTTAGTTCACATTAAACACGTTAGCACAATATAATCAAATATGTATATAAGGGGACTTACGATCAGGAGGCTTACCATCACAGTTGCCTAAGATGATGTCGGAACCACGATACTAATCACAACTCGATGCGCGCGACTTACACAAGACATGGACTTGACCCAACGGCCTAGGTTTTTCGCAAACCTAAGCTCGATACCATAAATGTAACACCCCGAATACGATCGAATGTCACACGCCGTAGACCCTTATCACAAGGATCTACCGTGCTAAGCTCCAAAAGACTACTCAATGATTGACCGACCGGTCAAAATTAAATGCAAAGCAGACCGACAAGGTCATTAACCAATTCGAAAATAACGACATTCACATTACAATGACAATAATAAACTTGAACACTAAAAAGAATGACAACTCAATTTAATAAATGAAAACTACACCCATGCAAGGGTGAATACTCGAACGACAGAGAAAATACCACTGTAATGAGACAAAAGAAAAGACTCGACTCTGGTGTGATTAGTATCATTGTCCTCCATCTCCTTCCAAGCCAATCCTGTGATCGCTCCCGAGCCGCCAAAACCTGAGCGCATAACAGGCACCCACCCCGAAAACTCGGGGTTAGCAACCGGAATTTTGCTAGTGCAAGTACATAATATACTAGATATATGAATAATAACAACACAAATCTCAACATTCGTGAAGCCTTAACATAAACCACACATTCCCATAGTCCACACAGAATAGTATCACATACACAAAGTGAAAGAAAATCACATAGTCATATTCTCTGTACGGAACCTAACGCCAATGAAACTTTAAACGAGCCCAATGAGTCAGAAAAATCCCTTTTTATACAAGGAAAAGTATTTTGTTAAGAAAGTTTGAAAACATCATTATTGACTCGAGCTATCATGGGATTTTGAAAATCAAACGGAATACTTTTAGAAAATACTTCAAAAACTCTCGGATCCTCGACCCAACATGTGTAAAACAATTTGCAAGAAAACCATTACAACGTTATTCGGGTCCTCGACCCAATGCACGTAATAATCATCACCGTACAATCAAAGGCACACCTCTCATTCGACAATTCTGCTCAAGACCCTTGATTAATTAACCCTCGGAGATTTCACAAACATCCTTGGTTAATTAACCCCGATACCAACGTCTTAAAAACAATTTGAAACAAGCTTTCAAAAACACGAATCACAGATCTATATCGAGACCGATTTTAAAAGAGTTGAAAGAACTTTGAAATACGAGGATTGTTCGATACGGGTCTTAGCTATCACTCGAATATCCATTACCAATAAGCACGCCAGCGCCTCCCTTACACACTGTGCACCGGCGTTCACTCCACTATGTTGGCCGCCCCTTGAACATGTCACCGCGCCGGCGATCACTCCTGACAGAGCCGCCCCTTGCACGCGCATTAGGTAACACCGGTGTTCACCAAACATATGGAGCCGCACATTGCAGCGTACACCAGGCCGGAGTACACACCCCGCCCTCAGAGGTTCCCGGATACGACGTCTCTCACAACAAGTATTCACATTATTACAAACATCAAGTACACAATCAATCAATTCAACAATTATCAAATCAATACACCAATTCACACAATTTATCCGACAGTCCATAACCACACAATAAACAATAACACGTACATTATCAATCAAGATCCAACACAATAAGCCTTCGGCACAACCAACCAACGCTACACATATATCCTTGTATTGCGACTCAACCGAATATATATATAGATATATAGATATATATATGTATATATACATATAACCTTACTATATTATATGAATAACTATAGTTCATCCATCAATCCAAGTTGAGTACGCCAACTAGTGTTAGCATTCACCACTCGTCGTTCACCGACATAGGCATATATATCAATATATGTATATACATACATATATTTAACATATAAATATATATAAATCTATATATATATACACACATATATATATATACACACATATATATATATACATATCCGTATAAATTCATACACTTCGACAACGATGATTTCACGCAGTTACAATTCGTATATCAAGGTACTTGCCTTGGTAATCTCTCGCGGATACTCCGAAAGTACGGTCGGTTGGCAAAATCCGGAACTCCAACGAAAACAACGATCGGAAGGGCTCAACACCAGATTTTTGTAGGAAATCGTCCTAGTATCCTATCATCGAATAAACAATCAATCATACGGGAAAAACATCACAAACGACCAAATTCCTCTCTGCGGCATTTCCGGACACTTTGAAGGCGTCAAACGGAAGTTCATATAATCGATTTAATCGGAAATGGTAAAACCGTGGAAAGATGATGAAAATGATAGAATACAACTTAATCTACAATTATCCATCGCAATTTAAGTTCATAAGGCTCAAAGGGACGAAATCTACCAAGATCCCCAAATTTCCCAAAGTTTGGATTTTAGGAAAAACTAACCTTGATTCGGTCGATTGAAGGATGTTATGGATTGATCGATCAATGATATGGACTCGGGATCTTCGTGGTTTTGTTGTTCAACAACATGCCTTATCGCTCTCATAACCTCCGCCGCTAAGGAAGAGAATGAAATGAAAAAAGGTGTTGAAACAGGTCGCTTGGCCAAATATATATCGGCAATCGACTAGCGCGTCGCTAGGTTGTCCGGTAGCGTGCGCTTATCGGCCGCCCCCGCCGATAAGCGCGTCGCAAGTCATCGGCAGCTGCGGCGCAATCGCCCGCCCAGACCTATGGACTAATCTGTCCGGCCAGTAGCGTGGCGCCGGCCGAGCCAGAGCGTGCGCTAGCTGCTGAAAGTTAAGCGCAATGTCCAGAAGGCGTGCGCTACTGCTGGTCTGGCCGAAGTCCGCACTTACCGCCTAGATCGCTGGGCCGATTAGCGTGCGTTACCTCGGCGGTGGCGTGCGCTACTCCTGCGGTTTAGCGCGCAGAATCGTCCGGCCAGAAGCGTACGCTTAGGCCGTCCTCGCCAGAATCGTCCGTGATGCCCGAGATCCGTGCGGTTCCTCCCGCAACCGTCCGGCCGCCATTGTCGTGGCCTGACGACTCGATTCCTAAGAACGCACGGAACGAACACGACGAAACGCTCGCGGACAACAACATCGATCCGAAATGAAATTAACATACAACAAATCACCACCTATGGCCATAAACACAAAATCGATTGTCGAGAATAATAATACCGACACTCGGAAACCGAGAAATTTCCGGTCTAAGAAAAAGAAAAATTCGAATAAATCAAAATAAAAATCTCGGATATTACATTCTACCCCCCTTAAAATAAGTTTCGTCCCGAAACTTAAAATAGAGAGCGGCGGAACAATCAAGGAAATAACTACTTGCTCAATTTCAAATCATCACGAGCAAAGCGCGAGTGCAAGGTTCCAGAAATACGATGAACTGACCTAGCAAGTACAAGGCAGTTTAAAATGGTCGAAAGGTGCGCAGATGAATTACCAACAACGAAAGTCGTCCCATACCGAAAATACTAAGAAGAGTACGGTTAATACATTCCCCCATACTAAGAGGACATTATGATCCCGAAACTTAGAACAACAAGAGTTGGAAACGTAAAGCAATGAAACGAAATACGATCGAAGTCACGATTGTTTGAAACAGCAACGATTAAGACATAGTACAAAATCTTCATTCTCCCATGCTAGGATCTTCAGCAGGAAACATAGGATTTCGGGACACTTCCCGGTCCCTAGTTCTGCTCTCTCTTAGGGCGGCATTCTTTGCCAATTCGGAAACTGTCTCACAATGTTTCTCCCGATGACCTTCACACCCACACCGGTAACAAGTCAAGAGTGGAAAGGGACAATTTGCACGATCATGTCCCTGACGATTGCAGTTGAAGCACCTTCTCTTCTTACCGAGAATCACCGATGTTGGCTTGGGATCCCCAGCGCTCACTCCCGACCGCAAAGACGACGCGTCCGAACGACGCGGGGGTTTGGGAGCCTTAGACTCTTCATCGCCCAAAAATTTCCCAGATGTCCTCGGTCTCTTCGTTTCGCTCGTGGGCTCGACCATTAAGGACATTTCATAGGATATCGTTTGATCTTGATACTCCTTCACTGTAGCATGAATAGTTGTCGTACGAACCACCTTGTCGCTTCCACTTCCGTCATCACACTTACGTCCGCCAAGGCTCGACATGCTAATACAGATGGTACCGTTCAGCGTTATCAAATAATCAGTTGCACAATATACCACCATTATCAACACAAGGTTTAGTTAACATCTATAGAATAACGTAAAGCGTAAAGTTTTATGAAGTGAATTTCGAGTCCTTCGACGAGGACGATCATTATATGTATGCACTTAATGAAAACAAATTTTTGGAAAAGAGGGCTAGTCACGTTGCGCCCAAGACTCATAAATACTGTCTTTTATTTCGGAAGAGGAAGTTTATATAACGACTCTAAAAATTATTTTCGAGTGATGTATAAAAGAAAAATCGGAAATTGAATTGTAACTAATTTGAAATATTTCAAAAGTGTTGAGTCCCAAATACCACAATTTTGAAAATCTTTCCTCTTCTTCCAAAATGTTTATTCGAAAGAATTTTTTTTTTTTTTTTTTCCGAGATACGTGACCATTTAACATGACGACATTAAATCATGATTTTTCACAATGTTAGAAAATTTCAAAGCACCACTTTAAAATATTCGTGATACTACAGCGTCGTGGGCCGTCTCGAACCCACCAGGCTAAAAATCATTTTTTAAAAAAAATGTTCAAATTGCCAAAAAGGCCGATGTTGGTAATATTCTCGAATACTCACTAAGTCATTTATAAAAATATCAAATACCGTCATAAGAATACTATCAAAACGTGCAAGAACAAAATATCAAAACTCGGCTTACAAGATACCAAAAGCTATTTCAAAATACTCACGCGGCGGATAAAATTAACACTCATAAATTTATTCTTATAAAGTGCAGAAACAGATAAATATGCTCGACTTCCGAAGCATATTACATAACCATTTTTGCTCGGACCGCATACGCATGTTATATCCTAAAACAATAATATCACCAACAAGTTCCAATCCTTAGTTCACATTAAACACGTTAGCACAATATAATCAAATATGTATATAAGGGGACTTACGATCAGGAGGCTTACCATCACAGATTGCCGGAAGATGATGTCGGAACCACGATACTAATCACAACTCTGATGCGCGCGACTTACACAAGACATGGACTTGACCCAACGGCCTAGGTTTTTCGCAAACCTAAGCTCTGATACCATAAATGTAACACCCTGCACGATCGGGAATGTCACACGCCGTAGACCCTTATCACAAGGATCTACCAGCTAAGCTCCAAAAGACTACTCAATGATTGACCGACCGGGTCAAAATTAAATGCAAAGGCAGACAAGGTCATTAACCAATTCGTAAAATAACGACATTCACATTACAATGACAATAATAAACTTGAACACTAAAAAGAATGACAACTCAATTTAATAAATGAAAACTACACCCATGCAAGGGTGAATACTCGAACGACAGAGAAAATACCGACTGAATGAGACAAAAGAAAAGACTCGACTGTGTGATTAGTATCATTGTCCTCCATCTCCTTCCAAGCCAATCTCGTGGATCGCTCCCGAGCCGCCAAAACTGAGCGCATAACAGCACCCACCCCGAAAACTCTGGGGTTAGCAACCGGAATTTTGCTAGTGCAAGTACATAATATACAAGATATACGAATAATAACAACACAAATCTCAACAATCGTGAAGCCTTAACATAAACCACACATTCCCATAGTCCACACAGAATAGTATCAAAAACACAAAGTGAAAGAAAATCACATAGTCATATTCTCTCAGACGGAACCTAACGCCAATGAAACTTTAAACGAGCCCAATGAGTCGAAAAATCCCTTTTTATACAAGGAAAAGTATTTTGATAAGAAAGTTTGAAAACATCATTATTGACTCAGCTATCATGGGATTTTGAAAATCAAACGGGAATACTTTTAGAAAATACTTCAAAACTCTCGGATCCTCGACCCAACATGTGTAAAACAATTTGCAAGAAAACCATTACAACGTTATTCGGGTCCTCGACCCAATGCACGAATAATCATCACCGCATAATCAAAGGCACACCTCTCATTCGACAATTCTGCTCAAGACCCTTGATTTATTAACCCTGAGATTTCACAAACATCCTTGGTTAATTAACCCCGATACCAACGTCTTAAAAACAATTTGAAACAAGCTTTCAAAAACACGAATCATCTATATCGAGACCGGTATTTTAAAAGAGTTGAAAGAACTTTGAAATACGAGGATTGTTGATAACGGTCTTAGCTATCACTCGAATATCCGTTACCAATAAGCCTGCCAGCGCCTCCTTACACACTGCACCGGCGTTCACTCCACTATGTTGGCCGCCCTTGAACATGTCACCGCGCCGCGATCACTCCCGACAGAGCGCCTTGCACGCGCATTAGGTAACACGGTGTTCACCAAACATATGGAGCCGCACATTCAGCGTACAGACACTGTGCCGGAGTACACACCCGCCTCGGAGGTTCCGGATACGACGTCTCTCACAACAAGTATTCACATTATTACAAACATCAAGTACACAATCAATCAATTCAACAATTATCAAATCAATACACCAATTCACACAATTTATCCGATAGTCCATAACCACACAATAAACAATAACACGTACATTATCAATCAAGATCCAACACAATAAGCCTTCGGCACAACCAACCAACGCTACACATATATCCTTGTATTGCGACTCAACCGAATATATATATATAGATATATAGATATATATATATGTATATATACATATAACCTTACTATATTATATGAATAACTATAGTTCATCCATCAATCCAAGTTGAGTACGCCAACTAGTGTTAGCATTCACCACTCGTCGTTCACCGACATAGGCATATATATCAATATATGTATATACATACATATATTTAACATATAAATATATATAAATCTATATATATATACACACATATATATATACACACATATATATATATATATATACATATCCGTATAAATTCATACACTTCGACAACGATGATTTCACGCAGTTACAATTCGTATATCAAGGTACTTGCCTTGGTAATCTCTCGCGGATACTCCGAAAGTACGGTCGGTTGGCAAAATCCGGAACTCCAACGAAAACAACGATCAGAAGGGCTCAACACCAGATTTTTGTAGGGAAATCGTCCCTAGTATCCTATCATCGAATAAACAATCAATCATACGGGGAAAAACATCACAAAACGACCAAATTCCTCTCTGCGGCATTTCCCCGGACACTTTGAAGGCGTCAAACGGAAGTTCATATAATCGACGAATCGGAAATGGTAAAACCGTGGAAAGATGATGAAAATGATAGAATACAACTTAATCTACAATTATCCATCAGTAATTTAAGTTCATAAGGCTCAAAGGGACGAAATCTACCAAGATCCCCAAATTTCCCAAAGTTTGGATTTTAGGAAAAACTAACCTTGATTCGGTCGATTGAAGGATGTTATGGATTGATCGATCAATGATATGGACTCAGGATCTTCGTGGTTTTGTTGTTCAACAACATGCCTTATCGCTCTCATAACCTCCGCCGCGGAAGGAAGAGAATGAAATGAAAAAAGGTGTTGAAACAGTGGTCGCTTTGGCCAAATATATATCGGCAATCGACTAGCGTGCGCTAGGTTGTCCGGGTAGCGGCGCTATCGGCCCTCGCCGAGAAGCGCGGCGCAAGTCATCGGCAAGCGGCGGCGCAATCGCCCGCCCAGACCTACTGGACTAATGTCCGGCCAGAAGCGGCGCTGGCCGAGCCAGAGCGTGCGCTACCGCTGAAAGTTAGCGCAAGCTGTCTGGCCAGAAGCATGCGCTACTCGCTGGTCCGCCGAAGTCCGCACTTACCGCTTAGATCGCCTGGGCCGATTAGCGTGCGTTACCTCCAGCGATGGCGTGCGCTTACTCGCGGTTTAGCGCAGAATCGTCTGGCCAGAGCGTACGCTAGCCGGCCCTCGCCAGAATCGTCTGGCAGGCCCAAAGATCCGTGCTTGCCTTCCCGCAACCGTCCGGCGCCGCCGCATTGCCGTGGCTCTCGACGACTCGATTCCTAAGAACGCACGGAACGAACACGACGAAACGCTCGCGGACAACAACATCGATCCGAAATGAAATTAACATACAACAAATCACCACCTATGGCCATAAACACAAAATCGATTGTCGAGAAAAATAATACCGACGCTCGGAAACCAAGAAATTTCCGGTCTAAGAAAAAGAAAAATTCGAATAAATCAAAATAAAAATCTCGGATATTACAGATGTATTCCCGGACGACCTCCCGGGATTACCACCAGATCGAGAGATAGAATTTACCGTAGACTTAGAGCCAGATGCGGCTCCGATTTCTAAAGCACCTTATCGGATGGCACCTTCCGAGATGCAGGAATTGAAGACTCAGTTGGGAGAACTTTTGGAAAAAGGGTACATCAGACCGAGCGCTTCGCCTTGGGGCGCGCCTGTTCTCTTCGTGAGGAAGAAAGATGGTTCACTACGTTTGTGCATCGACTACCGTGAGCTGAATAAAGTAACCATCAAAAACAAGTATCCTTTGCCTCGTATAGACGACTTATTTGATCAATTGCAAGGGGCTGCAGTTTTCTCGAAAATTGATTTAAGATCCGGGTATTACCAACTCAGGGTGAGGGAGTCCGACATTCCGAAGACGGCGTTCCGGACGAGATATGGGCATTATGAATTTGTAGTTATGCCTTTTGGGTTGACGAATGCGCCGGCAGTATTCATGCAGTTAATGAATAAAATATTCATCGAGTACCTCGACAGGTGTGTAGTCGTCTTTATTGACGACATCTTAATCTATTCTCGAGATAAGGAGGAACATGCCCGGCACTTGCGTTTGGTCTTAGACATTTTGAGAACCGAGCACCTCTATGCAAAATTCTCGAAATGTGAGTTTTGGTTGGAAGAAGTTATGTTTCTCGGCCATGTGATTTCGGCCGAAGGGGTTCGTGTAGACCCGCAGAAGATCGAGGCAGTGCTAGATTGGGCACCGCCTAAAAATGTTAAGGAGGTTCGTAGCTTTTTGGGCCTTGCTGGGTATTACCGTCGGTTTGTCGAGGGGTTCTCGAAACTCGCTCGACCGCTTACAAAATTACTCCAGAAGACCGAAAAGTTTATCTGGACGGATGAGAGACAACAGAGCTTCGATGAACTGAAGAGACGATTGACTTCAGCGCCGATTTTAACTTTACCGCATGGTAACGAGGGCTTTGCAGTTTATAGTGACGCTTCGGGTCAAGGCCTGGGCTGTGTGCTTATGCAGCATGATAAGACGATAGCTTTTGCGTCTCGACAATTAAAGCCTTATGAGATGAATTATCCTACTCACGATTTAGAATTGGCCGCAATTGTCTTCGCACTCAAGATTTGGCGGCATTATTTGTATGGTTCACCTTGCCGGATTTATACCGATCACAAGAGCCTGAAATACATTTTCAGCCAGAAGGAGCTGAATATGAGACAGAGACGTTGGCTAGAGTTGATAAAGGATTATGAACTGGAAATTCTTTACCACCCCGGGAAAGCCAATGTCGTTGCGGATGCTCTGAGCCGCAAATCAGCATCTCTTCAAATGCTCGAAGTTCTTACGCCCTGCATTTAAAATTCGTCAAGATCTAATTGAGCAAGGGATAGAAATTTGGCTTCAACGAGTACAGGACAGTTGTGTACTCGAAATTACTTCGCCCTTAGTTGACGACATCAAAGGGAAGCAAGTGGAGTGACCCGATGATTTCTCAATCAAGGAAGATGTGATTAAAGGAAAAGCTCCCGGCTTTATGGTACATGAGGATAGTATTCTGAGATTTCAGGGCAGACTTTGCGTTCCGAACGATTTAGAGTTGAGACAGAGAATCCTCCGAGAAGCCCATGCTACGCCTTACTCAATCCATCCCGGGACGAGTAAGATGTACAAAGACTTGAAGCGAAATTTTTGGTGGAATAACATGAAGAAGGATGTTACGAAGTTTGTATTAAGGTGCTTGACGTGTCAACAAGTCAAGATCGAACATCAACGACCGGCGGGGTTGTTGAAACCACTTCCCATTCCCGAGTGGAAGTGGGAAGATATCTCAATGGATTTTATCACTGGCATGCCGAGAACTCGGACTGGAATGAATATGATTTGGGTAATTGTCGATCGATTGACCAAGTCTGCACACTTTTTGGGTATTAAGGATACTTGGGGACCGGACAGATTGGCTCGAACCTTTATCGCTGAGATCGTGAGGTTACACGGTACCCCCAAGACCATTGTTTCTGATCGAGACGGCCATTTCGTATCGCATTTTTGGCAGGCCGTTCATCAGGCTCTGGGTACTGAGTTGAGATTGAGCACCTCCTTTCATCCTCAGTCGGACGGTCAGACAGAGAGGACGATTCAGACGTTGGAGGATATGTTGCGGGCTTGTGCCTTAGATCGAGTAATGATTGGGAGCTTCACTTGCCGTTGATCGAGTTTGCTTACAATAATAGTTGGCATGCGTCGATCAAAATGGCACCCTTCGAGGCACTCTATGGTAGGCGATGTAGGTCGCCATTATGTTGGGACGAGGCTTCTGAGCTAGTTGGGACGGAACCAGATATGTTGTTGGAGACCAAGGAAAAGATTTCTATTATCCGAGATCGACATCGATCGCCCAGAGTCGTCAGAAATCTTACGCCGATACTCGTCGTCGACCCTTGGAGTTTGAAGTGGGGGATCACATCTTGCTCAAAGTATCGCCGACCAGAGGAGTTTTCCGCTTCGGTAAAAATGGAAAACTCAGTCCAAGGTATATCGGACCTTTCGAGATTTTGGACAGAGTTGGAGACTTAGCTTATCGCTTGGCGTTGCCTCCAGCTTTGAGTCACGTCCATAGTGTTCTTCATGTGTCCCAGTTGAGAAAGTACGTACCGGATCCGAGCCACATTATCGACTATAGTGAGATTGACGTAGCCGAGGATATTACCTTTCCGGAGAGACCCGTGAAGATCCTTGAGCGTCGCGAGAAACAGCTTCGGCATAAGACCATTCCACTGATTAAAGTACAATGGTCGGGGCATGGAGTCGAAGAGGCGACTTGGGAGACGGAAGAGAAGATGCGGGTGGAATACCCCGAACTATTTATTTCTTAAGTTTCGGGACGAAACTTCTTTTTAGAGGGGGAGAATGTAATACCCGGTCGAAAATCATGTCATTTCAAACCTCTTATTGTTCTTCGAATCGTGATTTGTTGGGCGAACCCCTGTAATTATTGCTTGGAACCACCGTTTTGGGGTTCCCGTACTTCTATTTCGTGTTATTGTTGCCCAGACATTGAATCATATTGCTTTTATTCTCTTTCCGGGACATTTTTCATCATTTTAGGACCCGAAGGGGGTGTGAGCCGCGGCACAAGGAGTGTGCGCCGCGGCACACACATTTCCTAAACCTGGCCGAGCGGACTGTACCGGGTGCCGCGGCACACGCCTTCAGTGCCGCGGCACACTGCCGAGCCAATGCCGCGGCACACCTATGCTGAGCCGCGGCACACTGGTGTTGCATCCTCAGCCAAAACCCGCCTGTACCCGGTGCCGCGGCACACCTGAGCTGAGCCGCGACACACTGCCGAAACCTGGGAACAATTTTTAGGCCTGTGCCGCGGCACACCTATGCTGAGCCGCGGCACACAATGCGGTCAACTGCATAATTCGGCTTTTTAAGCGAGGTTTCAGCCTTTTTCCTTCATTTCTTCCTTCCGCCGGCGAGAGAGAGAGTTTGAGGGAGGAGTTTTCTCACTTCTATCACTTGTGTGTTGGAGATTTACCACTTTCACTCGGTTGGGAAGCCCAGATAGTCGATCTAACGCGTATTCCTTGGATCATAGAGCTTGGATATTCAAGAGGTAAATTCTTCGACATCTTGACTTCTCGATTTTGTGTGGGTATTGATGTTTTGGATGATAAAATCATGGTGTATGATGTGGTATATGCGTGATTATGGACATGTTTGGGTATTCATCGGATTATTGAAAGATTATTCAAGAACACTTTAAATTTTGTGTTGGTTTTTGGGGGTTTTCGTAGATTCGTCCGTTTTATCCGATTGAAGCTTGAGAACCTTGAGATTTTGATGTATCTATACCGTATGAGTGTTTTCTTCCGATTTTACGGGTCAATTATGTCGCTTTTCGGACTTGTGAGATTGGACGATTTTTCCAACCTCTAGTTGATTATCCGTATATCTTTATGAATCGTAGACGGGTTTCGGGGTTTCTTCGTAATTTGAATATGGATAATTGATTATCATATTCCTTGCGAATCGCTTAGGTGCCTAAGCGCGTTCTTGGACCTACCAATCTCATACCCCTTTTCCGTTCGTTCCTCAATGTCTCAAAGGCAAGTATACATTTATGATTGTACGTTCGACTTTGAAAGTATGAAATATTGATGGTATGATTATTTCTAGCCACTCCGGACGGGCCTATGGTCCTCTCGAGGGTTTCGTAGCCTCTCGGTGTGATTCCATGGTTGATATGAACGAACCGTTTCTACGGCATTCATATGAAATAATGTTGGCATGTAATGAACGAACCGCTTTGACGGCATTCCTACATGTAACGGCGTATGATATGAACGAACCGCTTTCTACGGCATTCACATACGCCTTATGAGATTTTAGTTATTCCGAATACTAGTCTTAAATTGATGAATTGACGGATATTGATGAATTGTGGTTACATTTACTTTATTGTCGAGGAGTATTGTGTTTCATACTTGATATACTTGCACTAGCTATTCGACGGCTAACCCTTTATGGGGAAATACGTTTCATGTATTTCAGTTCCAGGAGAGCGGACGGGCAGTATCGGGTCGGCATAAAGATGGTGGGCAAGTGTGATAATCGTGTCTTTCTTCCAGCTTATGTTTAGAGTTTCCTGCTCGGTTGTTGTCTTTGGGTTGGCTATTGAATACTCGAGTATTGTTTTCCTTTCCTTGATGTTCCGGCCTGTGTTTGCCGAAGTATTGAATTGAGTTGTGATGTTTGTGAATACATTGGTTATATTTCGAATACCTTTGTATCGTTTTTCATTCCATTGTGTGTAGACCTTATCGGTCAAAAATTTATGGTTCCCCGTATGTTTAGCCTTGTGGGTCCCACGGCGGGGCTTACGGCGCTGTAATATCCCTGAATAACTTGGGGGTTTTACACTGCCCGACGACGCTGGGCCGCCGCCACGACCGCGCCGACTCGCCGCGCCGATTACCGCCAGCCTCCGTGGCCAAGTCCGACCCGGTTCCGATTCTCGGACCGAAACCCGAACATCAACTTATTTTCGGAAGCTGCCAAAATTGCGCCTCCGGTTTCACGTCGTCGCATCGAGTACCAACCGGTAGATCGAAGCACACCACAGATTCAGCACGTGCCTAATTTTATAATCGAGGTAATTATCTAACTTGTCCCTATTTCAATTCTCTCATTTTGGGAATTTTTCTTTTGGGGACACGGGTTTTGGGTTCTTTATCTCCCACGCTACTATGCGGTGGATGAGACCGCGAGAGAAGTCGGTATCTCTGCGTGTCGAAGAAAACTATGTGACGGTCCTCGGGGAGTCACAGAATTGTTGAAAAGTCGATACTTGTGGTTGTTGCATACACCACGTATCTGGGTGCGATCTGATATTGCCGTTTTTTTTTGTCGACTTTACTAAACAACAATTAAGGGAAGTAAATCGAGTAATGGTTATGTTACACGCTTTTAAAAGCATCGATTGTGACCGTTTACATTGTCACTGAAAATCCAACAAGACTAACTTCCTCTTGTTTATATCTTGTAGATGGCACAAAGCTCCAATGTTCATCCAGAGTTCGACATCCTTGACCATGCTGGTAAGGAATACCATAGGTGGGTCTCAGACATTCGCTTGGCGTTCGTCGGTAAGAGATTTACCACTACCATCTTTCCCTCTAACGAGCCTACCGCTCAAGAACCGAGCGAGGAAACCAAGGCTAATGCACTGATGTACTTGCGTAGACATATACATCCGTTGTTGAAAAAGTGTTATATGAACTTGCAAACCCCCAAAGAACTATGGGATACACTCGAACAACGATTTAATAATGTGCATGATCAGCGCTTCCCCGAATTGCAACTTCAGTGGGAGCAAATCCGATTTTTGGATTATGTGAATGTGGAAGCCTATAATCAAGCTATCCTCGACCTTCGCGCTGATCTTGGTTTCTGTGGTGTCAAGAAGTCTGATCAAGATTTGATCGAGAAGACTCTTAACACGTTTCCCGTGGGAGCAAGTGTAATTGCTCATCACCAAGGCCGCCTATGAGGAAGGGAGAATTAAGAACTTTAGTGACATTATCTCCCACCTCGCAAAAAAAGAAAGGCACCATGAGATTATTCTCAATAGCAATGCGCGCCCAGCTGGTACGAAGCCGATTCCGGAAGTGCATCAGGCTACCCACAGGAAAACACCACGACAAAATAGAAAAGGCAACGCTACTCAGTTTTTGCAAGCACCACGGGTGCATGACTCGAGCAAGCGAGGGAAAAGACGAGGTCGTCGTTCCAATATGTGGAAGAGGCAAGGTGGCTCGTCTACGTGACCCAGTGGAACCCAACCACGTGGACCGCCTCCTGCCGCCGGGAATGGAACCACTCCAAAGGAAGGCCGGAATTGCTATACTTGCGGATCAAAGAAGCATACTTACCGCAATTGCAAGGCGCCAACGAACATCCAAGCTTACTACAAGCACTATAAACAATATTTGACTCAAGAGTCAAATTACATGGAAGAAGATAATGAGAATACGGAGGTGAACCATATTGAGATCCAGACTGAGATCCCTCCTCTCACCATTGCGGACAAAGACCAATATATGGATGTTGACGACTTTGACTAGTTTTACGCTTTGGTTATGTTTTGTCTTGTTTCTAGTTTCCGAGAACTACTTTGGATTTTCATGAATGTAATAAAGTTGGCCATGATGAATAAAAATTCTCTTATTTGTTGTGATTGTGCAAAGACGAATTTTATTTTTTCCCTTCGAAAGCATGTTTGGTTTATCACAAAATAATTGCTAGCACTGAATTGCTTGGTTAAAATTTGATACATTGGTAGGATTTCATCAAAACTTTTGATCAAGACTAGGCGCATCCTCCTTGGTATTTGTTTATGCTTTGAGAGTTCAAACGGAATCAGTGGTTTTTAAACAGCCTTAGGTGTACCGACATTCCTACTTTCTCTGCAAGTCTACCAAGTTGGAGTTACCGAAAGGATCATTAGCCGAGATATAAATCAAAAACCAAGATGCGTTTTAAAGTATTTAAATGCTCCTATGGCCATATTTCCATAGTATTGTATCAACAATAATGCCTTTGAAATAGGCTTCAACCTTACTCTATCACTCAACAATGGGGAAATACCAACATAGCAAATTGAAACGAGCACTGAGATCTGAGTTTAATGATCCAGAAAGTGCACGACCTATGGACAGAAAGATACGGAAGTCTAGTTTCCAGAACAACTGACCGTTCGTCCATAGCCTTCTTAACGAAGAAGTTATTTCTGTTTTAGTGAACAAAGGTCAAGCTGCGCGGAAATTATTTCCAGCGGTTGTGCTAACTTTGATCCTAACCAACTTGGTTGAATTTCCCCAAACTCGAAGTTAATGAGTTTTCGCTATGTCTTTAATCACAAGACTAATCGAGTTTCATGTCTTATTGTAGATGTCTCGTGGCGAAATTGAGTGCCTTGCTGATAGTGGAACAACCCACACTATTCTTCGGAATAAGCAATTATTCAAGGATATTGTGCCATACATATCCTCAGTGACAACAATGATTGGTTCCTCCCAAGTAATTCAAGGGAGGGGACCTGCTCATTTCTTGCTACCTAATGGTACGCATATTAATGTCACAAATGCTCTCTATGCCCCAAGAGCAAACCGAACCTTGCTAAGTTTTAGGGACATCTGTGCCAACGGTTATCACCTTGATACACATTGTGAGAATGGGACAGAATTTTTGTGTGTTACTCTGGAAGAATGCGGAAGACGCCGCGTTCTTGAGAAACTTATGAGTCTAAGTAGTGGTTTATACCAGACTACAATAAGGGTTATTGAATCCTATACTGTGAGTCACGAACTGTGTGATTCCGAAGCATACCAACTATGGCATGACCGACTCGGTCACCCTAGACGCGACATAATGATTCTCATTTTGAAAAACTCACATGGTCATCCGTTTTTCAAGTCCAGAAAACGATTGGAAGCACCACTCGATATCGGCATTGATGTGAGTGAGCTTGATACCGTATCACCGGGACTAAAGATCGCACGCCCTGATAAGGTTGACGGTGCATCTCTCGTAAATCCCGAGGCTTCCGTGGCAATTTCTAATGCCCATAAATCGTTTTGTAAAGCCTGTTCACTAGCAAAGTTGATACCCTCTCCGTCCTTTGCTAAAGACTCAACACAAAACATTCGCTTCTTACAAAGAATTCAAGGGGACATATGTGGACCTATTCAACCAGAGTGCGGACCATTCAGATATTTTATGGTTCTGGTCGATGCATCGACGCGATGGTCACACGTCGCTCTGCTATCCACGAGAAACACTGCATTTGCTAAACTCCTAGCACAAATCATCAAGTTACGGGCTAACCACCCCGACTTCCCAATCTCGTCATTAAGATTGGACAATACTGGAGAGTTTACGTCAAAGTCTTTTGACGACTATTGCATGTCGATTGGGATTGATGTTGAACATCCCGTCCCCCATGTTCATTCGTAGAACGGCCTTGCCGAGGCTATGATTAAGTGGTTACAGCTTATCGCTCGAGCATTGGTATTGCGCACCAACTTGCCGATTTCTGCCTGAGGTAATACAATTTTGCATGCGGCTATACTTATTCGCTTTCGACCCACTGCCAATCAACCGTTTAGTGCGTACCAGTTGGTAACTGGATATGAGCCTGATATTTCACACTTACGCATTTTTGGTTGTGCGGTATATGTGCCAATTACGCCTCTACAGCGTACTAAAATGGGTCCGCAAAGACGATTAGGTATATATGTTGGCTATGAATCGCCTAAAAATTATCCGCTATTTGGAACCTTTGACAGGAGATCTGTTCACTGCAAGATTTGCAGATTGCCACTTTGATGAGACAAACTTCCCGTCGTTAGGGGGAGAGAGGAATCGAACGATTCCAGTTGAACGCCAGGAAATTGTCTGGTGTGCTCCCTCCTTGCCTCATCAAGATCCCCGCACAGCTCAATCCGAGCTAGAAGTGCAACGTATTCTCAGTCTTCAGAAAGTTGCGGATTCGATGCCCGACAGCTTTACTGATACTGCGAAAGTGACAAGATCTACCATTCCCGCTGTGAATGTTCCTGCAAGGTTAGAAGTCCCAGTTATAGGGCAAGGTTCAGCCGCCCAAAGGAATGATGCCACCGGCGTCAACCTTAGTGGTGGGACGGCTGCTTCGGCTGCTCTTATCCCTGCTCGAAAGAGGGGGAGGCCAGTGGGTAGAAAGGATACCGAACCTCGAAAGAGAAGAGGAACGGAGGCACAAAATCCTCTCATCATCGACACAGTGACTCCGTCACACGAGATTATCTCTGACTACGGATATGTCCTCGAATCAACAATGGAACAATCGACGGACGCGTCGGAAACTTTGTTGATGTCAGAAAATAAAGAAATCTCGATGCAATGTACGAGTGAATACGTACTATTGGACAGGTCGTCCACGCTAGTCGATGATGCTTTTGCCTACTCTGTCGCTCAAGAAATTATTAAAGACGACGACGCTGAGTCGCTCGCTTCTGCCGAGTGTCAACAACGAGCCGATTGGCCAAATGGAAAGATGCAATGCAAATAACTAGACTCAATGGCTAAACGTGATGTATTTGGTCAGACGAGCCAATACCCGTGGGCATTAAACCAGTTGGACATAAGTGGGTCTTTGTTCGTAAACGCAATGATAAGGATGAGGTCATGCGTTACAAAGCGAGACTAGTTGCCCAAGGCTTCTCGCAGCGCCCTGGCATTGACTACGAGGAGACGTATTCTCTCGTTATGGATATCATCACTTTCCGCTACTTAGTCAGTTTGGTAGTGTCCGAAAAACTGAACATGCAGCTTATGGATGTAGTTACAGCGTATCTTTATGGGGATCTAGATACGGATATCTATATGAAAGTTTCCGAAGGGATTTCATTGCCCAAATCAAGTAGCTCTAAACCACGGAGCGCGTACGCTGTGAAATTGCATCGTTCACTGTATGGGTTTAAACAATCCGGAAGGATGTGGTACAACCGCCTAAGTGAATACTTGGTTGGGAAGGGATACGAGAACAGTGATATTTGTCCATGCATATTCGTGAAAAGAACAGATGCAGGATTCGTGATTGTAGTCGTCTATGTAGATGACATGAATGTCATCGGTACCATAGATGAGGTCAATGAAACGGCCCGCTACCTTAAATCCGAATTCGAGATGAAAGATCTGGGGAGGACTCGATTCTGCTTGGGCTTAGAGCTAGAACATCGAGATGATGGCATACTCATTCACCAGTCTGCCTATGTCCACAAAATGCTCAGGCGATTTAGCATGGACAAGGCACATCCTCTTGCTACCCCCATGATTGGTCGAAGTCTGGAAATGAACAAGGATCCGTTTCGTCCCAAAGAGGAGGATGAAGAGGTCATTGGAGCAGAAACACCGTACCTTAGCGCAATCGGTGCGTTGTTGTATCTGGCTCAATGTACTCGTCCGGACATCGCATTCTCTGTGAATCTGTTAGCGAGATTTATCTCCGCTCCCACGATAAGGCATTGGAATGGAGTAAAACACATCTTTCGATACTTGAAAGGCTCCAGTGACCTTGGATTGTTATTTCCCTACGCAAGAGAGAGCGATATTCCGAAAGGAATTGTTGAGGTTAAGACGATGCATACCGACCGTCGATCTTCCTCTGATATTGCAGCTAGCATGGTAGCTTGTCTACCAGAAGTGCTAATGCAAGCAAGCTTACCCCTTATGCAGAGAATCCTAACGACACGTTAGTTGGATTTGCTGATGCCGGTTATCTCTCTGACCCGCATAAAGGACGTTCCCAAACTGGTTATGTGTTCACCATTGGGAATACGACGATATCTTGGCGATCTACCAAGCAGACCCTGGTTGCTACTTCCTCGAACCATGCAGAGATAATTGCATTGCACGAATCCGTAAGGGAGTGCATTTGGCTACGGTCAGTCATAGACCATATACGAGAAACGTGTAGATTAGATCCCACTACAGCAACCCCTACTTGCATCTTTGAGGACAATGCGACATGCATTGAGCAGATGAAGTTAGGTTTCATAAAGGGTGACAATACCAAGCATATTGCGCCGAAGTTCTTTTATAATCAGCAGCAGCAAAAATTGCTGAATATCGAAGTGAAACAAGTGAGTTCCGATGAGAATATCGCAGACTTGTTCACTAAGTCTCTGCCGAAATTTACATTTGAGAAACATGTGAGAAGCATCGGCATGTGTCGATTATCCGAGCTCAACTAATGATAGCTCGATGGAATGAGCTGTCATGTATACCTCAGGGGGAGTATACTTCACATGATTCTGACATTTGTAGTTGGTGCGTTGCGCTCTTTTTCCTCACCAAAGTCTTTGTTTTTCCCACGGGGTTTTATTTGACTTGGAAAGTTTTTTTACCGAGGCAACACCATGTGCACCATGTTAGTATTAGCGTTCGACACAGGGGGAGTGTTTCGGGAAATCCTTCCCGTATTGGTGTCTTACCTAATACTAGTTGTAGGGGGATAAGAGTTATGGAAGGTTCTGGACTCTTCCATAAGTAGTTGGATCCTGTTAGATGTCTTACCTTAACTAGGAATCCTATGTATGGAAAGACTCTCTTTGTAATGCCTATATAAAGGCCCCTATATTCATTGTTATCAATACAATTGATTTGCTGTCTTTACTTTTCTCCTCAAACAGATTAATAATAATAACAATAAGAAGAAGAACTGAACTAATGGACTCGACCAATCGAATCGAACGGAATGGACTCGAATCGAATCGAATCGAATGGACTCGAATCAAATGAACTGAATTGAACTAAACTGAAAAACTGAAAAATAAGTCCAAAAGAACATGACCTAATTACTACAATTAGTGTGTACTTTGTATTGTACATCATGTTGCTGGATATACCAACACAATATAAAACTATCAAATTATCATATACTTGTTGTGATTACACTATATAACAATTGATTATGTTAGTAATTATAATAAAAATTACATAATTTGTATTGTACATCGTGTCGCAGGATATACCAACACGGTATAAAACGATCAAATCGTCATAACTCATTTACTGGAAATTCAGGTGCCGGCATTTTCAAATATTGGAATTCTCACGTTTAATTGATTTTAGAATAAAAATATTGATTTGGTTTTTTTAACAAAGTGGTGGTTGTTCCGGGAAATCCTTCCCGTATTGGTGTCTTACCTAATACTAGTTGTAGGGAGATAAGAGTTATGGAAGGTTCTGGACTCTTCCATAAGTAGTTGGATCCTATTAGATGTCTTACCTTAACTAGGAATCCTATGTATGGAAATACTCTCTTTGTAATGCCTATATAAAGGCCCCTCTATCATTGTTATGAATGCAATTTGATTGACTCTATTTACCGTCTTTTTACTTTCTCCTCAAACACGTTATCAGCACATAGTCCCCCAACTGAGCAAGAAAAAAAAAATTCGTCCGAAATTCAGAAATTCCGAAAAAAAAAAAAAATCAAAATCTGAAACCCTAAACTGATTTTCGTCGCATGACCATCGTCTTCCCCGACTCGCCCGCTGTCATCATCCTCCCGTCGCCGTCACCGATCTGCAAACCAGATTCCACCGACTCCTGCAAACCACCAGATCGTGACACATCAGTTTTCATACCTCCGATTTCCAGCCCCTGCGACCTACTGGAAATCTGACCGCAAACCACCCGCGCTACCAAGCCGCCGTTCGCCTGCTCATCTTCAGGCGTTGCGACGCTCCGGGCCGCCGGCCCTAACCATCTCAGATTTGCTCTCAAGCCTGGAAGCCCGAATCCATATCTCATCAGAAGCTTACGACTACAAACCAAACCGACGACCCATGAACGACCCATGAGCTCAAGCTGCTGGAACCCCTCTTGACGGCAAAGCATAAAAACCCGAAGCCCCCGATCTGAAATCGCCTGCCGAATCCGACCTGAAATTCCTACACCTGGAGTTTCGTGAATCCAAACCCGTCCAGCTTCCGACCCGCTGTCCAGTCCGTTGCTGACCGAACCAGATCCGGTTGCTGACCCGTTTTCAACCCGTTTCTGTCCCTATTCTCGAAGAGACGAAAATTTCCGCGAGTAAATTTTCTGCACAACGCAGTCGTACCAAAATTATGTTTCACGATTCGTTAACCGTCGGATCGGTGTGAAATTTTGACAGCAACTTCCCAACACAAATATCTGTATATTCAACGGTGGAGATCTGATTCTGAGTAATATTGATTACTGAATCTGCTGCCGAACAGAAGCAGATTTTTACGAGAAAATTTGGAGATCCGACCTCATCCAATACCGAGCTGCTGCACCGCCGCGCCCGAGTCCTTTTTCGGCTGAATTATCGAGCCCAGTAGCCCTATCCGGGCGTTTCTCAACTCTCCATCTTTTCCTAATTAATGATTCATTTGTTCATTAATTTGTGCACTTATGAATCTTACATGTTTATGTTTTACGTGTATTTAGAAAAATACGTCGCTCATGATGATGTGCACGCTATGGAGAAAAAGTCATATTTATCCCGTTCAAGGATCAAAGTAAATATAGAACGGAGTACCCATGGAAATATGTTGCTCATATGAAGAGAATCTCCCGTTCAAGGATCAAAGCATATATGGAACCAAGTACCCGTAAGACTTTATTAAAGTTCTCGTTTTTCAATTCCTCTCTTTTGGGAAATTTTCTTTTTGGGGAATTGGGTATTTGGGTTCTTTACCTCCCACGCTACTTTGCGGAGGATGAGACTATGAGAGGTGGTATCACTCTCGTATGTCGAAGTAAACTGTGTGACGGTCCCGGGGGAGTCACGGATAATTGTTGAAAGTCGATAGTTGTGGTTGTTGCATACACCACGTTTTGGGTGCGATTTGACGTCGCCGTTTTGTCGATTTTAAACCAACAATTAAATAAAACGAACATTGTCGGTAACGGTAAAGTTATGACTTGTTCATGATTAGTCACGAATTTGTGACGTACAAATGGGACAAACATCGATTGCGACGGATATGTCGTGGTTAAAATCGATTTGTGACGGATTTGTCACGTTGAATTGAGCGACCACCACGTTGGTCTTGACCCAATCCCATACTTGGAAAACTCCATCTTTCATCCTATTAAAATAAAATATTGCATGTGGGTGTAGTCATGCACCGTCTCCTTGCAATAAGATATATGAAAGAATGTACGAGTAATTCTCATGAATTTTAACATGTAAAGCAATGGCATATTGTGTTAAGTACATGAATTCGTTACCTCGATTATAGTTCGTATGACTATAGGTCCGAATACTTTTCCGAGTATTTGTAAAGGCATGTGCCTTATACATTTGACTATGTTTAGTCAATCTCATTGGATGGTCAAGACGAGTTGGTTATGGTATATTCATTATGTCTCATGGTTCAAAATGCTTAATTATGATGCACCGTGTTGCATCCATATAACATGGCTATTATGACGTATGCTTGCAAATTGAGAATTAACATACTTGGTTGATTGATGCACTTTGGTGGATTTTGTCTACACTTTGATCATGACTAGGCACATCCTCCTTGGTATTTGTTTATGCTTTGAAAGTTCAAACGGAATCAGTGGTTTTTAAACAGCCTTAGCTGCCGACATTCCTACTTTCTCTGCAAGTCTACCAAGTTGGAGTTACCGAAAGGATCATTAGTCGAGATAAGAAATCGAACACTATGATGCATTTAAACGCATATATGGCTGTCATTGCCATGTTTTTGTATCAACACTTATGCCATTAGATATGGTCTCAACCTTGTTTTCTCACTAAACTTGGGAAAAACTAAACAGCCAATTAAAACATGCACTGTGATCTGAGTTTAATGATCCGTGTGGGGCACAATATATGCATAGAAAGATACGGAAGTGTAGTTTCCAGAACATCTGACCGTTCATCCATAGCCTTCCTAACAAGGGAGTTATCGCTGTTTTAGTGAACAAAGGTCAAGCTGCGCGGAATTTTATTTCCAGCGATTGTGCTAACTTTTGTCCCAACCAACTTGGTTCCCATCTTGAATTTGCAAGTGGTCTTATGACACATATTTTTCAACCTCTTTTTGGCCGAATTTGCCATAGATGATGCAGTTTTTGGTATGCGTTGTACGCTAAACTATCATCTTTCAAATGTTGAAAAACAGTTTCCTTGGGGAAACCCAAAATACGCACCCTTATAAGAAGGTCGAGCGTGTGCATGGTAGTGTTACACCATGCTTGTGTCGTAATTTTGCCCCGTAGGCATATAACTTTGCCATGTTATGCACTCAATATGATAGATCATTTTGATCGTATCTGGTATAAAATCTCTATGTTGTTAGAGTGTTCGCTATGCTCATATTTGTAAAATTTTGCAAGCGAAATTGAGTGCGTATTAAGCTATTTTCAAGGAACACGATATTTTTGGATTTCGTTTTATAAATCCATTGTGACTATGATGAGTATGTCATCACAATCAATGAGCGGTATAATGCTCAAGTTGTTGAATGCCGAATGTCATTTTCTAGTCACATATGTTCCGTAATAATTGAACCATGTTATGACTCGATGATACATATGCCAAAGTGTATCACTCATAGCATCTCATTATGTTTTGTGAGAAATAAAATCTTATGCATCACTTGTATTGAATATGTGAAAGAAAAATATTCATGAGTCAATATGGTCCGGCTTGCATCGGTTTGTGTAACCAGAAGATGTATTGGGACATTGACACATTTAGGCTTTAATAGTCCGGAGTTTGGACAGTTTGATGATCCATATACCACGGTATTGTCATGGACATCATTTTCTTTGAACAAAGAAACTAGTTGGATCAAATACACCAAAGTACGTTGGTGGAGTCGTGAGCAGGGCTCAGGACCGATGATGATATTTACGTCATCTGCGTCTTGTTTTCATAAACATGTGTGACGCTAAAGACCCCCCCAATGATCCTTCTTAGCCATGTTCATTGATTAAAGCCTATTCTTTGGCACGATTAGGAGATGACACCCTCCTATGCTAAAGAGAATAATGTAGGGACTCGCATAAGCATGGTGCTGAGTCCTCCCTTTTCACCGAGTCCTTATACATACATGATCATAAGTATTAGCTTGGGTGGCTTATGATGCTATGATGGTGTTCACAAATGTTCGTACTCAAGTGATAACATTTATATGTTATGTTGTTCCTTTGACAATGATTGATAAGTTGATGAAACCTAAGTTATGGTTGTCCAACTTGCGGACCAGTCATTATAAAGGTCGGTTCACCCACTTTTTAGACCAAGTCTTAAAGTGAAATTTTAACGAGTACTTCCTAACATCCAAGGCTACCTTCTCACAAATTTCGGTGCCATTTGGAGACTTGGGAGGAGGTGAACCACTTAAATGAAGTTTTCACATACCACCAGCCGTCCTATCAACTAGTTCGATGTCATTTCGACTGATTTTTGACCACAAGGTTGATGGTTTGGGAATCCTAAACACCCGTTTATACATGCTCACAAAATTTTGAGGTGTTTGGGGCTAGTGAAGGGAGTGAACTCTTCAAGAAAGCATTAGAGGTTCGATAAAACCAACGGCCTATCATCGGTTCAATCGTTTCTTTATGTTCGATCCCGGTGGTGCATGGTGGTGGTTTTGTTGAATTCTCAAGACCAGTAGCTACGGCTATGTAGCATAGGTCAACATGTCATATTCACCTATACCTATCATCATTCAAATGCATAGTTACGAGTGTAACTATATGCATTTTGTTAACTCGATTGTGTTAACACTAAAAACCTTTATCGTCCACATGTTCATGTGCCAAAGTGTGTCACCACAACGCATTATGACGGGTTATAAATGATGAATATGACATGCGCTTTCACTCATAGTCCGCTTAAAAATATACCTTGGCAGACGATCTCGTAAGTCACTTTGATGAGCCAGTCTTCCCATCGTTAGGGGGAGATGCGAACGATCATGTTCGAGTAGAACGACTTGGAATTGTCGTAGTTTGTCCCTACTGTGCCTCACCAAGTTCCCTAAAGTGACGAGATTAAATACATGCTGCAAACATGTCTGCAAGGATTGTGTCCGGTCATGGACGTTCGTCACCTATGAATGGTGATATGGTGACACCACAAATTGTGGTAGATGGTGTTACTAGGCCGTGGATCTCATAGAGTATTGAGATGCCACTTGGTTCGATAAATACTCTCGCTAAGAATGTATGCGAGTTTGGTGCATGAAACTTGATCATATGATCAAATGAACTCATCCGTCTCATGTGATTCTGGATTATAGTCATCATTGGAGGACGCCTCAATGAATGCCAATCCATAAAGAGTACTCTATGAATAAAGCCGGTTCATGAGGACGTGGAATGTGAGTTTAATCGAACCATACTTCGTTGAAAATCTACAACGTTGTAGCCTTGGCCTAAAATGGAAACATATACGACTCCAGTATGAACAAAGTGATAGCCCTTTGTTGAAGTGGTGAAGACACTCCAAAGATAAGATCTATCCGTATACTTTGTCAAAGTGAGTGAGAGAAGGAGTTAAACTCACCTCATGGCGCGAGGTTTCTCATGAACGCACTGGAATCGACTACGATGACACGAAACTTAGTTGTGCTATCGTAATGGATGTTATAGCATCCAATATCTTTTCAGTTAGATAGTTTCCCAAAAACTGACGTGCAACTTGTGGTTAAATCTTATCTTAGTGGGGAACTAAGTTAAGTGATGAAAGGATCTCGTGGTGGATCAGACTCAACTCAAGTGGCTCCTGACCACGGAGTGCGTCGATAAGTGATTGTCGGGAACGCATACTAAGTATATACTTGATTTGGAAGAGATATGAAGCTTTTGCGTGTAAAGCTAAGGGTTTATAGTGATGTACTCTTGTGAGACTAAGAGATTCCGTTAAATCCAAAGTTAAGAATGAAAGGATCTTGGGACACTTGATGATGCGTATTCATCAATCAGTTTATGGCAATCTAAGGGACGGTTTCCCTAATAGACGATAAAGTAATGCCTATATGATTCCCAATGATTAGTCAAAGTCATCATAAGACTTGGCTCACTTAAGTGATGATGCAGTCTTAAGAGAAAAGTACGGTATTATGTACTCATGTTTGACTCGATGTACTCATTCGTAATAATCCGGTAAAGCCACTGTGATGATGGCTCAGATGCGCTCACGCAATGTCTATGATTGACAAGAAGCTTGAAGCTCTCTCTATCTCGATGAAAAGGTCACTTGAAAATCGATACCCGACCGCCTGCATGTCTTGGTCTATCTCCCATATGACCTACAGGGCAGCTCACTTGATGGAAAATGGTGAAATTGGTACCATTGGAAAGGTTTGTGTCTACTTTCCAAGGAAACCAACCATTTGATCACATCCATCATGTTGAGTGACATATGACTATTGTTGCAAAGTAGGACAGGATATGTCCTAGAATTTGCCGAGTCAACTTCGATAGAGCTTTGTGATCCGCTTCGTGTCGATCTAGGTTACGTACTGTATGTGAATGAAAAGCTATGGGTGTCTAGTTTTCATAAGCTCTTACAGTTTCGTTGATACCTATTGAATCGAAGAAGTTATGACTGATTTAGTGCATGGAGGTCAAGACTTTAGAAAAACTTGATTTTCGGATAAGTCTTTAGTGACTCTGCACTTTGGATGTGTCGCACTCTTTTTGTCCTTAGACCAAGGTTTGTTTTTCCCATTGGGTTTTCACTTGGTAAGGTTTTTAACGAGGCGACCTATGAGAACATCCATACAATGATGCGTTGTACTTCTGTTCAACTTAAACCAAGAGGTGTTTTTCCCACTGGGTTTTTCGTTGGTATAGTTGTGAGGGCAACTGTTGGTTGATTCTTTAGTCTTATACTCGCAAGCGCACGATTTGTTCGATGTAGATATGCGGTGCAAGGTCGATTCCACAGGGAGGACTATGATAGTGAAGTCAAATTATTCCTATCGTTTTGAACCAAATTATATTAAATTCTAACCTAGTCCCAAATAATTTGATTTTTTAATGGTTATAATAATTGCAACAAATAACAGTAATTTTAAGTAGATTTTAGGTAAATTGATTTTAAATAATTTACTAGGGTTTAGAGTCCACCAATGTCTATTTATTATTTATTTTATATTTTAATTCCAAGAAATTCGGGAATAGATTCTCAAATCAATCTCACTATTTCCCTATAGATTTGACAATAAGTACAAAATTATAATACAAATATAGATTTTCCTTCGCTTAAAAATGTAATTTCTAAGCATTATATGTATCCAATTTAATGGAAAACAAATAATCAAAGAAATTAACTTATATCAATAATCACAAAGCAAGGGGAATTTATAACTATCAAAAATACGTGATATAATTGATGAAATAATATTCCCTATTGAAGCGAAAATCATAATCTTTAAAAACATTTATTTGGAATTATTATATAAATATTAATAATAATATAGACATGGTTTCATCATAACCCCAGTAAAAGAAAATTACTCACTCATAATAACAACACAAATAAATAAATATTCCATAATATTATTACACAAATATAATTTTATTACACAATATTTTTTTTCTCTCCCTTACAATAATATCTCTCTATTTTTTCTCCTTTTTTCTCCTCCCCAAACACTACACAATCATCCCCTATTTTAACTACTTCAAAATCAATAAAATAATCAAATAGACAATTAAAAATTCCACCCCCAACAATAATACACGGCTGCCATGAGTGCTGATGTCATGGATGACATCAGCACAGAGTTGAAATTTTTCAGGCTATACTAGTGTTGATTTGGTTCCCTAATATTACTCAAATATCATTTGAGAACGAAGGAATCATTTGCTTCTAAGGATAAAATAACAAGATTATACACGGCTAAAAAAGACACACATGAAAAAATCTTAGGATATACACATGAGTGATTTTTACACGCCATGAGTGCTGATGTCATGGATGACATCAGCACAGAGTTGAAATTCCGGTCCAATCAGGTGTTGACACGTGGTAAAATATGGTCCGTCTATTTAATTGTCCTTCGAACGGTCATAACTTCTTCATACGAACTCGGATTTGGATGAATTTTTTTTTAAAACGATCGTCTCGACGAGACGAATAAAGTGAGACCAGTCGTGACTATATTTGAGTTTTGTAAAAATATCGCCCTTGAACCAATTGATCTGTCTTGTCTAGGTTGGTTAACTCGCAGATATAATTTAATTCCAATTAATTATCCAAAAATGACATAAAATTATAGAAAATTCTAAGAAAATGAAATAATATAAATATATGGTAAAACGAATAAATTATCACACCAAACACACAATTATATACATAAAATACTAATAAAAATATTACTCAAAATATACTAAACAAATTCCCCCACACTTATCTTTTGCACGTCCTCGGGCAAATCTTATACCCGAGTTATAATACTCATATGCTGAAAAAATCATGACAAAACCAATATCAAGAGAGAACAAGTGATCATGACCCAAGTGAGATCGAGAGAAAAATAGGATGCCGCACCAAATTCTAACAACTTCATTGAGAATCGAATGCCAAAAGATTCAATACCCTCACAAGTGGATATCACTCTTCACTCAAGTGTATATACGGGATATTCGAGAAGAGTTCACTCATATCAAAGCATAATGTGTCATTACCATATGCTTGGTCAAAAATCAAATCTCCACTACTTAAAAATAAACTCATGCATAAATCAAAAGGTCTTTCATTTGGTTGTAACGTGGCTTTGGGAATGGGTAGGATAAAGGGAAAATTATGAGGTTTGCTAGCCAAGATCAATTGTGAATTTAGATGCATAACAAATCCTACAAATAACAATCAACACCCCCCCTTCTGTAATGAAAACTCTCAACCCATCATCCCCAAGTTATTCTGTACATGGTATTTGAATATTCATCTGGTAAGGTCATACTCTTGTGTAAGGAAAAGTATGCAATGGATCTTCTGGAAGGATTTATGTATCACTTAAAGGATAGTTCAAGTGCTATTTTATGTATATATAGTGATGATTTTCGCACTTGACCTCCCGTTTTTTTTTTTTTTTTTTAGGCCGTTTTTTTTTTTTTTTAGATTTTTTTTTGGCCTTTATTTATATTTTTTTTTGGTTCAATACTCCAATGTACTTCACACCCTTTCACTTTCAACAAAAGCTCTTAATCTCCACAATACTCTTATGAACATCGGCCCCTATTTGTCACACATCTAGTTCACAATTAAATCTTTGACTAGAGGGTGCAAATGGATGAGTCATCAACAAGAATGGATAATGGCTAAAGTAATGTGCTTGATCAAAGAAATAGGCTCAGGCTCAATGGGGCTTCTAAGGAGAAAATGTAATGGGTGGGAAAAATATAAGCCAATAAGGGTTAATCCTAATTGCCTTTATCATCTTAATGCAAGAGTTTATGAATGTAGTCTCGAAATGTATAAATGAGCAAGTTCTAGAATGAACACAATATGTTTGACCACACAACAAAAAATATAGAGCGTATATATAAGGATTGCTCTAAGGCTCAAAACTCACAAAAAGGGTGTTGTGTACTGAATCCCATACACCTTCATCCAAATCCATTATCAAAACCAGTGAAATATCCCAAAAATGATTTTTTCACTAACGTTTTCTCAAGAAAATGGTGCCGTGATTTTCAGCCCTTTTTTTTATTTAATATTGCATATATATATATATATAGATATAGATATAGATATACACCTTCCCCCACACTTAATGATAAACAATATCCTTATTGTGTAAAAAGAACAATGGAGTAAGGGTTTAAATAAGACTTCCCTGTTTATGAAAGACGACGCTTTGCTCAAGCCTTTTTTTTTTTTTTTTGGACCTGCAAGAAATAAGTGTGGCAAAACAACAAAAGAAAATATATACCCTAAGTATAACACAAACAACCTAGATGCGCTTCAAGAGAGTCCGAAGAGTCGCCTTACGCCGCCATCAATGCTTTTATTAAAAACAAACGAGAAAAGTACAAGAATAGAAATAACAATACATAAATCGTGGATAGATGCGCGTCAAGAGATCGAAAAGAAAACTCCTTAAGCCGCCATCATTTTCACGATTTTTACACTCGCTAAAAAGTAAAAACAACAAGAGGGATGAAGTGGGATATCGGAGGAAAGGAATGTATCAATTTTGCGTTTCCGCACGGTGAAATCTTCCATCCAAACAATATTAGCTAGAGTCAGTCCGGTTCAGAACAAATGCAATAAGTTTTTGATCGGCTCTTCGGTGTTGTTGCAACAACTATGATTCGTTTAGCACGCTCGAAATAAAACCTTTTCGTCAAGAGTAGTTGATGAAAGATAGTAAACCATCGAAGAAACCATTGACATTTAGCGAGACCTATTGGTTTCGTATGAACATTTAGTTGGCTCTGGTAACCACATGAAAAAGTTCCTCAAGAGTGCCAAAACCACCGGAAGGGTGATAAAGGCATCGGCATTATTTATCATGTGAGTTATGCGGTCTTGCATATTCACTCTGAACTCATCTCCAATAATTGCTCCGGTGATTTTACTTTCACCCAGAGGTTTTGGAATGATTCCCAACACTCTTACTCCTTCCAGATAGGCGTACGTGCAGACGTCCCATTAATCCTAGACTTCCTCCTCCGTAAACTACATGAATGCATTTTTTTCCTAAGGTACGACCCAAGTTGTGGGTCGTCTTGAAAGCAAGCCTCTTTCCCATGACTAGCTCCACCAAAAATGCAGATGGAGTTAAATCTTTTGCGGAAGATGATGATTCCATTTTTTTTTTTGAAAAGAAAATTACTTAGAGAGATAATGAAAAGAATACAAGTTTGAGGGATGCGAAAGAAACAACCGCAATGTTTATTTATAGATGCAAAATAAAGTAAAAGATTTATCAAATCTGTGACCGCGTTAATTGCGCTTCAACTACTCAATAGAATAATGAATGCATTTATTGCGTATCACGTTTTTATTTAGAAAATCTAAAAAACAACAAAAATAAAGATACTCACGTGTATGTACAGAGTTGTGATTGTGGCTCACATCTTCCTCCGATTTTACGTTCGAAACGGCTTAAACGCCTTCTATGAGTCGGGAGAAGCTTCCCATCCAATTTTCTTACAAATTGGCAAAGCAGGTCTTTTAACGTCGATTCCCAAGACGTTGTTCATATTCTGGTTTGAATTTATTCCACAAACATCGAATCCGTAATGTACGAGTCCACTAGGATGCGTGTCAAGAGAAATTTCGATATCATCTAAATTCTCCTTATTCGAGACCATCCTTGATGAACCGAATTTTATCTTCTCTGTTTGTGGAAGGAATTCCTAAAGATCGACATCTTGAATCACGGTTCCACCTAGCACATTTGTAGCAAACGGCGATTTTCTTTGCTCGTCGTTTCTTGGCATATGAACTTTTTCCAAGCCCGTAAAAATCTAGTTGGTGTTTCCGTGAACTCACCCGCTATTCTCACTTTGGCTTCAATAATGAATCGAATATCAAAAGGTATGCCGTTATTCATAAGCAACCTCATTCTTTCAACTCGCTTGGTAAAGTTTCAAAATGACTTTTTGCTAAGAAAGGGAAATCTTTTTCAATTGTTTTCAAAGTTTCTTCCATAATTAAAAATAAAATAAAAATATCTACAAAATCGATTATTGTGGGAAACCGAAAATCCGACTTTACTAGCCACGAGTACCGTTATCCGCCACTTGACCGGCAAACACAATGGAGTATTAATCCACAATATCGGGGTCCTTAAGAAGAATCTCTTCTACCTCAAAAGATTTTAATTCCAAATATGGTTTTAACCGTTGACCATTCACTTTGAAAATATTACCATTTTTGGATTTTCAATTTCTGACTCCGTGAGGATAGACCGTATGAATAATAAATGGACCGGACCACCGTGAACGTAACTTGCCTGGAAATAATAACAAACGAGAGTTAAAAAGAAGGACTTTTTGACCAGAGAAAAGTTTTTCTCAAAATGTGTTTATCATGAAAAAATTTCATTTTGTCCTTATATTTCCTTGCACAATCGTACGCATCATTTCGATTTCTTCCAATTCATTTAGTTGAAGTTTCCTATGAATTCCAGCCATGTCTAATGAAAAATTTAATCGCTTTATGGCCCAAGATGCTCTATGTTCCAATTCAACAGCAAATGACATGGTTTTCCAAAGACAAGCCTAAATGGAGACATTAGATGGGAGTTTTAAAAGCGATGCAGTAAGCCCACAATGCATCATTCAATCGCAAAGACCAATCTTTCCTTGTAGGATTAACGGTTTTTCAAGAATATGTTTGATTTCTCTTTGAAATTTCAACTTGGCCACTTGTTTGAGGGTGATAAGGAGTAGCAACTTTATGTTTAACACCATATTTTTAAATAAATGATTCAAAAATTTATTACAAAAATGTTTTCCTCCATCACTTATAATTGCTCGTGGTGTTCCAAATCTGGAAAAAATATTTTCTTTCAAAAATTTTACCACGACGTTGTGGTCATTTGTTTTGCAAGCAATTGCTTCTACCCATTTTGAAACATAATCGGCCACAAGGATGTAAAGATTGCCAAAAGAAATTGGAAAAGGTCCCATAAAATCTATGCCCCAAACATCAAATATTTCAATAATTAAAATTGGGTTTAAAGGCATCATATTTCGTTTAGAAATTCGACCTAATCTTTGACATCTATCACATGTGCCGCAATATGAATGTGTATCTTTGAAAAGTGTTGGCCAATAAAAACCACATTGCGAGAATTTTAGCGCTTGTTTTTTTGAACTAAAATGACCTCCACATGCATGATCATGACAAAAGGAAATGATATTTTGTTGTTCATGTTCGCACACATCTCCTAATAATTTGATCAGACAATATTTGAACAAATATGGATCATCCCAAAAGAATTTTTACTTCGTTTAAAAATTTTGTTTTATCTTGATTATTCCAATGAGATGGCATGTTACAAGAATAAGGTAATTGACAATGTCGCATACCAAGGTATTTGAGAAAGCAGACATGAGTTGTTCATCGGGAAAGTTTCATTAATGGGAGGTTCTTTATCGGTAAAATTCACGATTAGCCTTTATCTGAATGATCGGCAACAACATTTTCAACACCTTTTTATCTCGAATTTCTAAGTCAAACTCTTGTAACAATAGAATCCAACGGATCAAGCGAGGTTTAGCATCTTTCTTAGAAAGAAGATATTTTAATGCAGCATGATCGGAGTAAATTATGACTTTTGAACCAATCAAGTAAGGTTGAAATTTGTCTAAAGCAAAAACGACTGCAAGCAATTCTTTTTCAGTTGTAGAATAATTTAATTGGGCATCATTTAGAGTTCTACTTGCATAATATATTACAGTTGGCAATTTATTTTCTCTTTGACCCAATACTACACCGACGGCATAGTCGGATGCATCGCACATTATTTCAAAAGGAAGATTCCAGTTTGGAGATTTGATGATAGGTGCAGAGCTCAACATAGATTTGAGTGTCTTAAAAGCTTTTAGACAATGATCATCAAATACGAAAGGTGTGTCTTTTGAAAGTAAATTACATAATGGCCTTGAGATTTTACTAAAATCTTTGATGAATCGACGGTAAAAACCAACATGGCCTAAGAATGACCGAATTTCTTTAATCGTTCGTGGGGTGGAAGACTGGATATTAAATCAACTTTAGATTTGTCCACCTCAATTCCTTTTTCGAAATCACATGTCCTAAGACAATTCCTTTTAACCATAAAATGACATTTTTCCCGATTTAGGACAAGATTCTTCTCCTTACACCTAACCAACACTTGGGTTAAGTGGTGTAAACATTTATCAAAGCTAGACCCGAATACGTAAAAATCATCCATAAAAATTTCCAAAAACGCTCAACCATGTCGAAAAATGCTCATCATACACCGAAAAGTAGCAGTGCATTACATGCACTAAATGGCATTCGTCGGTAAGCAAAAGTTCCGAAAGGACAGTAAAAGTGGTTTTTCTTGATCTTCAGAGCAATGGGAATTTGGTTATAGCCGGAATATCCATCAAGAAAACAATAATAAGCATGGCGGCTAACCTTTCTAGCATTTGATCAATAAAAGGAAGTGGAAAGTGATCTTTTCTTGTAACAGAGTTCAATTTTCTCGTAATCAATACGGACTCTCCATCCAGTTTGAATTCGTTGGAACAAGTTCATTTTCTTCATTCGTGATTACGCTTATGCGATTTCTTTGGAACCATATGAACAGGATCGACCCAAGAGCTATCAGAAATAGGGTAAATGATCCCTACATCTAAGAGTTTGATTATTTCAGCTCTTACAACTTCTTTCAAATTAGGATTTAGTCTTCTTTGAAATTCTCGGGAAGTTTTCGCATTTTCTTCAAGGTGAATTCGATGCATGCATATAGAAGGATTAATACCTTTAATATCGGAGATGGTCCAAATTTATTGCTTCTTTATGTTCTTTAAGAACATTGATTAACTTATCTTCTCGTTCTTCATCTAAATCAGATGCTATGATGACAGTGTGGTTTCGATGGCCCTAAAAATGCATATTTTAGAGATTCGGGTAATGGATTGAGCTCTATCTTTGAATCCTCAATAGTTACTTCATTATTCATTTGGCTCTCAAGTGGTTCGGTTTTAGCTTTCCATTTATCATTATCCAATAATGGTGTAGACTCTAGTAAAGAATTTACTTCATTGATTGAATTGTCGATGTCAAAATCGAGCCAAAATGAGCAAGACAAACTTTCAAAAAGATCATCATCATCCATTTTTGGAAAGAAATAAGGACCCATACTCTCTATCATATTTACCTCACAGACATCATCAAGATCATCATGTTGTTGAGAAATGTTAAACATATTTAGTTCAAGTCATATTTCCAAAAGAAAATTTTATGATGCCATTTCTACGCTTAATTAATGCATTTGAAGTAGCTAAAAATGGCCTTCCTAAAATAACAGGATTTGATCTTTGGTATTCTCAACGAGTTCGGTGTCTATGACTATAAAATCAACAGAAAGTAGAATTTATCTACTTGAATCGTAACATCCTCTACGATTCCTCGAGGTATTTTTATAGATCTATCAACTAGTTGAAGTATCACGGATGTTGATTTTAGCTCCCTAATCCAAGTTGTGTATAAATGAATATGGTAATAAATTCACACTGGCTCCTAAATCAAGCAAGGCTCGTTTAATGATGTGATCTCCAATGACACAAGATATTGTAGGACTACCAGATCTTTATACTTAACGGGAGTTTTATTTTGGATTATTTAGCTAACATGTTCACTAAAAATGCCTTTCTTGGAACATTTGTTCTTCTTTTACAAAGGCAAAGATCTTTCAAGAACTTAGAATAAGCAGCACTTGGTTAATAGCATCAAGGAATGGAATATTTATTCGAACTTGTTTAAATATTTCCATTATATCTTTGTATTGCACACTTTTATCTTTTGGAATAAGTCTTTCAGGAAATGGAGCTCTTGGAACGTAAGGCTTTTCTTTTTCCTTAGAATCTTTTGGTTTTGAAACTTGTGGTTCATTTGATTTTTCTTCCGGATCATATTTAGACTTTTGTATTTCTTTTCCACTTCTAAGGGTAGTTATGGACTGAACTTCTGCGTTAGAAGAGTTTACTTCATATTGTCCTTTAGGATTAGGGATGGACTGACTCGGAAATTTTCCCTTTTCTTTCAATAAAGTTGTTGCAAGTTGATCAATTTGTGTTTCAAGCTTAGAAATAGCCGTGAGTTTGGTACTGCATGTACCTTTGAGTTGATTGGAACATTTGTTGAGTAGATTGCATGAATTGTTGCAACGTATCTTCCAAAGATGGTTTCTTTGGCACTATAGAAGGATACTGATAAGTATTTGGAGGATATTGATTAGGACGGACATTTTGTTGATTTGGCATATTCATTTGATGTCCTCCTTGATTCATTGGAGGCATATTTTGCTTCCAGGAAAAATTTGGATGATTCCTCCAATTTGGATTATAAGTTGGAGCAAATGGATCGTCCAAGATTTTCCATATGAATGTAACACATTGACTTCTTCATTAAAAATTTCTTGATTTTGTGGACCGGAGGGACAAGATTGAGATGAATGAAATGATTCCGCACATGAAATGCAAAATTCATTTTTGAGTTTGACGAGGGATGGATTGCTTCAAGACTAACGCATCCACTTTTAGTACTAAATCATATATTGTAGATTTTATTTCAACATATTGTTTCACCTCGTAAATTCCACCTTTTTTGGGGTCGTATGCATCGATTTGGCTCTAGAGTCGAGTGAATTCCATTGTTGTGAATTAATTGACATATTTTCAAGTGCATTCCAAGCTTCGTCCAATAAGGTGAAGAAATTTTCCACCATGCATTGATTGGATTAATTGGCGATTGTTTGAGTTAAACCGTCATAAAAATATTTTACCAAACGCCATATTTCAAAACCATGATGGGGACACTTAAGGATTCAATCATTAAATCTTTCCCAACACTCGTAAAATTCTTCATTTTCTTTTGGAAAAATTCGGATATTTCTCTTCTAAGACTATCATTTTGGACATTGGAAAAAATTTTGCGAGAAATTTATTCACTAGTTGGTCCCAACTAGTAATTGTTCTTGCTTGAAGAGAATTTAGCTTAATTTTGCTTTATGTTTGTGAGAAAATGGAAATAATCTAAGTTTGACAGATTAATCAGAGAAATTTTGGAATCGGAAAGTAGAACAAATATCGAGAAATTCCTTGACATGCATATACGGATCTTCTCTTTCCAAACCGTGAAAAGATGGAAGAAGTTGAATTATTGATGGTTTAAGTTCGAAATGAGTTGCATTAGTCGTAGGCAACACTATGCAAGAGGGAGAATTAGCACTCACTGGAGAAAAATATTCTATTAAAGTTTTTTCTTTTGCAACTTGATTATTCCGATTTTCGATTTCGTCCATTTTTGGTATCGATTTTATTTGTTGAACTTCAATTTTAGTTAAGGACAATCTTCTTCTCGTTAATCGACCTTTATTATTTCGTTGCCAAACTTGCATTCACCGATATTACAATTTTTTTAACTTTGCATACAAACCAAATTATGATAGTCGATCGAACTTCCAGATCGTTGGAGGCGTCACAACTGGCCGCACTTAAAATCCAACTTTCTTGGCATGTACAATGATGCCTTTTGCCAAAATTCAATCGATTTTCAAAATCAGTTTGTACAAGATTGATATTTAGCTTTTCTCTATTCAAATCGAATAAAGTAGTGAGTGAAAAATATCAATCCCTTGTTGAATCTTTTAAAGGATTTTATTGTTTAATTAATTTTTTTTTTGAGTTTTTATATTTTTATTATTATTAATAATAATGATAATTATTATAATTATTACTAAAATTATAGGATGTAATAGATTGCAAAGGAATAAATTTACTAATTGATCTACGGAAGCAATATCTATTGATAAACTAAATTATACGACGAGAAATATTACAACTAAACTAAATGTCTAAGAATAATGTAAGTAGAAAATAACAACTAAAAACACAATCTAAATTTACCACTAGAAGATTCTATTAGAACTAAAGACAAGATATAAAAATTAAAAAAATTCTGATTTTTTTTTGTATTATTTTATATTTATTTTATATTTTTATATTTATTATAATTTTATTATATTTTTAGACTAATAATATTGAGCTAATATATATATATATATCAAGATATATTATTTATTTTTTTATAAAAAAAATCAGATTTTTAAAACATTTTTATGCAAACAGCTTTTAAAACAATTTTTATAAAAGTTTTTATAAAAGGTAAAGCAGTTTTACCTTTTAAAAAAGGTAATTAAAAAAATTAAAATTACAAACTTTTATTTTATGCAAACAATAGAAATAGTTTTTTTTTTTACAAATTATCGTTTCTGTTTTTTTTTTTAAATTTTCAGGCTTTTAATTTTTTTAGTATTTTCCTTTTTATTAAAATATTGTAATTTATTTTAAAAAAAATAAATTCTAGTTTTATTAAAAAAAATTCAAAGTTCAGAAAGTTTATTTTATTATATATATTCCAGATTGTTTAAATTATTAATTCTTAATTGATTTTTTTTTAGATTTTTATGAAAATTAAATTTTTTAATAAAACTAGTAGGTTTTACTTTTAAAAATAAAATAAAATAATTCAGATTTTTACTTATTACGGAAAATAATATTCCAGATTATTTTTAATTTATTTTTATTATTTTTTATTTTTTATTTTTTTTCGAATTTAAATTAAAAATTTTGATTTTTATAATATTAATATACCAAAATTACAAAAATATTACCTTAAAATCTGAAACTTTTTTGTATTTTCCAGATCTCTTTTTTTTTTAAAATAAAAATAAATAAGTTCTGAATTTTTTAAAGTTTTTCAGATTTTTTTTTATATTTTTATATATTTTTGGACTTTTTTAATTTTTTTTTATTATTTTATTATTATTTTTACGAAAATGAACAGTAGATTTTATTATTATTACTTATATTTATTATTAAAAGTTTTTAAAGTTTTTCAGATTTTTCTTTATGAATAAAATAAATTCTACAACTAATGTATATTAAAAAGATGTATAATAATAAAGAAAAGCGAGAAATAAATAACTAGTAGAAGAATTCAACTAACTTGGTGACGATCTTCTTGTACTTTGCTTCCCAAGAACGGCGCCAAAAACTTGTTGTTGGTTGATTCTTTAGTCTTATACTGCAAGCGCACGATTTGTTCGATGTAGATATGCAAGGTCAATTCCACATGAGGACTATGATAGTGAAGTCAAATTATTCCTATCGTTTTGAACCAAATTATATTAAATTCTAACCTAGTCCCAAATAATTTGATTTTTAATGGTTATAATAATTGCAACAAATAACGGTAATTTTAAGTAGATTTTAGGTAAATTGATTTTAAATAATTTACTAGGGTTTAGAGTCCACCAATGTCTATTTATTATTTATTTTATATTTTAATTCCAAGAAATTCGGGAATAGATTCTCAAATCAATCTCACTATTTCCTATAGATTTGACAATAAGTACAAAATTATAATACAAATATAGATTTTCCTTCGCTTAAAAAATGTAATTTCTAAGCATTATATGTATCCAATTTAATGGAAAACAAATAATCAAAGAAATTAACTTATATCAATAATCACAAAGCAAGGGGGAATTTATAACTATCAAAAATACGTGATATAATTGATGAAATAATATTCCCCTATTGAAGCGAAAATCATAATCTTTAAAAACATTTATTTGGAATTATTATATAAATATTAATAATAATATAGACATGGTTTCATCATAACCCCAGTAAAAGAAAATTACTCACTCATAATAACAACACAAATAAATAAATATTCCATAATATTATTACACAAATATAATTTTATTACACAATATTTTTTTTCTCTCCCTTACAATAATATCTCTCTATTTTTTCTCCTTTTTTCTCCTCCCCAAACACTACACAATCATCCCCTATTTATACTACTTCAAAATCAATAAAATAATCAAATAGACAATTAAAAATTCCACCCCCAACAATAATACACGGCTGCCATGAGTGCTGAGTTGAAATTTTTCAGGCTATACTAGTGTTGATTTGGTTCCCTAATATTACTCAAATATCATTTGAGAACGAAGGAATCATTTGCTTCTAAGGATAAAATAACAAGATTATACACGGCTAAAAAAGACACACATGAAAAAATCTTAGGATATACACATGAGTGATTTTTACACGCCATGAGTGCTGATGTCATGGATGACATCAGCACAGAGTTGAAATTCCGGTCCAATCAGGTGTTGACACGTGGTAAAATATGGTCCGTCTATTTAATTGTCCTTCGAACGGTCATAACTTCTTCATACGAACTCGGATTTGGATGAATTTTTTTTTAAAACGATCGTCTCGACGAGACGAATAAAGTGAGACCAGTCGTGACTATATTTGAGTTTTGTAAAAATATCGCCCTTGAACCAATTGATCTTTCACTTAGGTTGGTTAACCTGCAGATATAATTTAATTCCAATTAATTATCCAAAAATGACATAAAATTATAGAAAATTCTAAGAAAATGAAATAATATAAATATATGGTAAAACGAATAAATTATCACACCAAACACACAATTATATACATAAAATACTAATAAAAATATTACTCAAAATATACTAAACAAATTTGGCATCCGACTCCTATGATTTGAGGTACTCATCAGGGGGAGTCGTTATGTATACATTAGGGGGAGTATACATGACATGTTATCTTGGTGCGTTGCAATCTTTTCCTCATCAAGCCTTTATTTTTCCCATGGGTTTTGTTTTGTCTTGGAATAGGTTTTTACGAAGGCAACATCTTCTGCACCATTGTTAGTATTAGCGTTCGACACAGGGGGAGTGTTCCGGGAAATCCTTCCCGTATTGGTGTCTTACCTAATACTAACAGAGGGATAAGAGTTATGGAAGGTTCTGGACTCTTCCATAAGTAGTTGGATCCTGTTAGATGTCTTACCTTAACTAGGAATCCTATGTATGGAAATACTCTCTTTGTAATGCCTATATAAAGGCCCCTCTATCATTGTTATGAATGCAATTTGATTGACTCTATTTACCGTCTTTTTACTTTCTCCTCAAACAGTGGTGTCATTTTCAACACTTACTTTTTGTCTCACATATGATTATTAGACAAAAATATTTTGAACCCACCACTTCTTTTTCCGAATATATCGGAGTTGTCCCGCTACGTATTCGACTATGTATCATGTGTTTTCTCAAGAGACGTTTTAATATCATGATATCAATCATAGTTGGTAGATATAAAAATCAATATTTTTTTTATGACGGGAAACTTGTAGTCAGTGCTCTTCGAATGCGTACTGAATAAACCCTCGGGCTCAGTGGCGGGGGGAGGGGGGTCCACGGACCTCCGACGGATGGAAATTTCCTTATACAATAGGGGAAGTTATATATATATATATATATATAGTTGTCCGACTTCCGTAATTTTTATAGCTCCGGACCCTCCTGAGTAAATGCTCTGCTTCCGCCACTGCTCGGGCTGGACATAATAACCTGCAAACTACGACAATCAGGTAAACCACACTAGTCAAGCCCTGTGTGACAGGCTCAACCAAAAAAGTGTTGGTAGGGAGAATCGAACTCGTGACCTTTCAGTCCCACACTCACCCACTCCACCAACTTGGCTATTAGTATTATATAAACTCATATTAAAACATATTTAGTAGATACTAAGATTGATATTATAAATCTAATCTGTATTCAGTAGAACCAATTACTAATATAACTTAAGAACTTTTAACAACAATGATAAATTTTTTGTTCCAACCTCAAACATCATCTCTAAATAATTTTTAGGATTAATCACAAAAACAACAAATGACTGAAATAAGAAAATCGTGATTTTGATTATTTAACCACTGAAAATTACTATAAATGACTAAAATAAATATTCCAACACTAAATACTGATCTGTCCAAAGAAGAAATATGATCAAAGATAATTGCTAATATAACTCACTGAAGAGCATGCAAAACAAACCTTTTGGATAACTAATTAAACATGAAAGCCAAAATATTGTTCAGAGAACAACAAGAAATATGTATCCTACCTGTTCGAATTCTTCTTCCTCGACTTACATATCGAGTTTCTTTGACAGTTGGAGTAGCTAGGGTTTTGGCTTGTGCATCTGAACTGAAAATATATAGACACAAATCCCATGGATTTTGCTTCAGATGGATGAGATAAAAAAATTGCGCCAAACTAGAAAAAAATTGCGCCAGATCGTCGAAGAGATGAGGAAAGAGAGCGAATAAAGAGACGTACTGAGTAATATACGTCTCAGATGCCATATATACAATATGGTTTATATGCGGGCTTGGCACATAAGCATGGATTGGCCCGAATTTTAATAAGGTATACTGAACACAAATTTATGTATATTGTGTATCATTATATGGTTTAATTCGGTCCAATATATGCTACTAAACATCTTCTTAGAGAATTCGTACATTATAAAGTAGTCCCTCCTTCCACGTAAATATATTAATTTTAATTTTTTAGATGAAAAATAATAAATTTTGACCAAAAATTGTAATTATTGTACAAAAATAATAATTATTAGATCTGTCTTACTGTGTATTATCGAATTATTATTTTTTTATGATTTTTATTCATACAACTGAAATTATTAACAGTCTAAGCTGCATTTTAGAGACTGCAAAAATCAAAATTACAGGTAAACATAAATTACCATAGTGAAAATGTTACAACATTAAGACATTTCTTATTATTCTCCTCAAGCTGCAAATTTGGAGCAAATTACAACACATACAACCTGAAATCATGCCTCAAATAGCTTATTGAAGGATTATTAGGACCATCACCACGACGACAAAGATAGATGTGAGATATATAGTCTCATTTATTTTCTGAATTTCCTCGAAAACTTGGTAAGAATTCTAGACCCGACATTGGTTCTTGGTGGTGAGCATTCTAAGATCTTCATCCTGCTCAAAGTAGGACATGTTGGACTCGTGCAAACAAACCCACGCTTCGAGTCCGTCATTCGCTCTCGTGTTCATGAGAACGAAGATGTCTTCGAGACCTCGTGCGGCGCTCACCCATACGGGCCGACCAAATCCAAATTCGAGCTCGTAGTCCCCGAACTTGGACCAATCCGCAAACTGTATACTCCTCACATCCGGGCAGCTATGCGCTCGGTGATCCGCTTGAACCTCACTATGGGCCATAGCCCACCGTCCGAACTCCCTATCCGGCAATATCTTTTCGCAATCTCTAATCCCCTGCACGATGACCTGATACACCTTCAAAACCATGCTCGGATAGTCATGCTCCAGGGCACTGGTCTCGTCAGCACTCGACTCGGCGTACGACATGGAATACCACGCGCCGCAAGCGTATTTCGATATCGGCGGAACGGTCCTCTCACGAACATTAACGGCTGTCCCAAGGAGAAGTATTGGTGATGGTGATCTCGTTTTATCCCCTACTGCGTGGTGTTTTGCCCTGTCGGCGCGCAGAACAGCCTGAGTTAGGAGTGCGGAGACGACCACCACGCGGGACGGGGGTCGTTCGCCGTTCCATTTTGTGCCCATCCTCCCCCGGAGTATCGATATCGCATCTTTATCGAAAACAAATCTCTTGGTGACGAGACTGGAGTCCACCGTTCTCGTTACGCCGTACGGAAGTGGGGTGACATTCTCGGACGGGAAGTATAGAGAGGAATTGAAGACTGGGCGTATGTCCAACCCACCATTGGTAGCGGCGTTGGCCCAGACTTTCAGGACTGTGCTAACGGAGGATGCGTCGGAGACTCTATGTGAAACGCATAGTCCAATAGCCAGGCCGCCGCACCGGAACCTGCATGCATGTCATGTGTTGATTAAATTAATTAAATAAATCATAAACTCTGTCATAATTAATTAAAATTGTATTGTGTTCCAAAAAAAAATTACTATTAATAATTCATATTTTCCGTGTTCTTTTTGAACAATGGTATTTGGTATGCAATTCAAAAGACTATTGTATTCTTCTCTTCGTGTTAATTATTAATATAAACAATTCACAAATACTCATAAATATCAAAAAGAATCCTCATAATATATATTTTTACTCAAAATTACTCATAACCTTCGGTGGCCGGCTTTTTACCTCCGCCGGCCAATATATTTTTTCTAGCAAGGTAATCTGATAATTTAATAATTAATTCAATTATTATAACAAAACTAATAATACATATATACGAGGCAATTCATATATGCGCGACACATAAATTTGACATTAGTTAGCTTACTTTCGGGTTAATCTTTTTTTATGAAATTTAATATAGATATTTTAACATGATGAGAAACTTATTAAATTCATCATAAAATTTCATCGCAATAACCCAGTCAAAAAATTTAAAGGACCTAATTAACCCAGTTAAAATTACTAAATATTATAACATAAAATTCCAAAACCCTCAACATCATATAGATTTTTCCAGTTACATGAAAAATATCACCAGAGCGCAATGAGTCGAGATAACTATTTTATTCATGCACAGTACGTCGTTAATATTGTAAAATCAATACGTATATCAAATGATCCTAAATCTATACATATATATATGTGATATATATGAATTTAATTTTTTAGGTCTACTATTACAACAATATTCATTACTGGGAAGAAAACTTTTGACGTCTTAATCTCTTACTATTTTCAAAAACATCCCATAAAAATTAATTTATTATATTGCATCCCAATTTTTGGCTAGCTGTATAATTTACGTCTCAATATGTTTGGGTCGGCGGAGATTACCAAAACGATGTCGTTTTTGTCCATATGTACTCCATCATTTGGGGGTTTTGAAATCGACCCTCGAGTGGATCTACGTATCACTTTTGAGGATGTTTTTCGAAAAATATAAAAAGTTGTGTGACTAAAAACTTTTTACTCTCAAATTTAAAATAAAAAATTGGAAAAAGCAAGTTTTTTTTTTAAAACATCCAAAAATAAAAAGAAAAGAAATATGAAAATTTAGAGAAAAAAATATCAGACTAACTTTTCAGATTTCGTTTTATATCTCTTATATTTTAATAAATGGACAGATTAAAAAAATATAAAAAAAAATTACGAAATAAAAATATGACGTGAACTTGATTTTTTCTAATCATACATAAAATTTTAATTAATTTACCTGCTGATCTGTACAGCCAGCATTGGGTCCTCCGGTTCGTCAGCTTCGCCGATGACCAGTGGGAGGAGGTAGTTTACGTGCTCGGTCCCCACATCGGCGGCGCTTATAAACTGAAGAAGCGTGCAGTTAACCCGAGCATCCAAGTAGAGCGCGCCTTGGTCGTTGCAGTCGACAATGCGTCTTTCCTTTACGTATCTCCCGGCCATCGGGTAAAGGAGCGGCAGCGCTTTTGCCAGTGATTCTTCCAGCCACCCAGTACTACTGTTGGTGACATTTTCGCCGCCGCCGTCCATGGCGGGGTGCGACGGATAGTAGATGATGCGGAGCACGTTCATCGATGGGTTGATCTCCTCTATCAGAGAGATCTCCAGGGTGCGAAGGTGTGCAGGGGTTGGCGTGCATGGTTTTATCAGCTTTCGGGTCACCACATCCACCTTAATATCTTTTCCTGTGATCTCCATTGCTAATTAATTGAGATATGTTTATTTCCTGCAACGTACCTGATCAAACAAGTTAGTTGAAAACTATGAATCGGAAAACGAGAGAGAGAGAGAGAGAGAGAGAGAGAGAGAGAGAGAGAGAGAGAGAGAGAGAGAGAGAGAGAGAGAGAGAGAGAGAGAGAGAGAGAGAGAGAGAGAGAGAGAGACCGGGAATGTCAATAATTGGAGCTTGATGAGATGCAGCAGCTGGGGAGTGGGTTTGTCAATATATACAGATGTGACATGGATGTGTGCCACAGAACTATTATCTGCTACTGTTCACATTTGTAAATGGATTAAATAACATTATCCAGATGCATGTGGCCACAAAACGAGGAGTGTGATTTTGTTCACTCTTTAGCTGAAATTTTGTAGCCAAATGCGAAATCACTCGCCTCAGGGCCCCCATCCCGGGTCCGAAAGGGATTGATGGAGGAATTAAATCATGGTGACTAACTACCATGGGTGGGAGGAGCAGTGTGCCACAGCGAGCCTATCCCCACATTGGAGGATAAATCTCCCACATCATGCCGCTGCGACTCGAACTCGCGTCCTTCAGTAATCCCACCTGAGGCAGGTTGAAATGCCCATGCGGACCACTCTTTAGCTGAACTTATCTCCATAATTGGTGGATAATTTTTAGATATAAAAATTAAATATTTTAATTTTTGTATTTTATTTGTCAAGATCTTTAATATCAGTATAATTTTGATATATAAATTTTTATTTTTGAAAAATATTTTATTTTGAGTGAGTGATTAATATTTTATTTATGAAAATAAATCTTTTTTCAAAATAAAAAATTGTATATCAAGATTATACTCAAATTAAAGATCTCAACAAATAGAATAACATAGAATAAATAAAATTTAAAAAATTTAATTTTTATATCTAAAAATTACCCTCCAATTATGGAGGGTAAGTTCACCCTCTTTTTAGGAGGGTGAACAAAATCACTCTCCAAAACGAGTTGTTATATGGCACCACGTGCACTAGAAAAAATACTTTTTAAATCGGATAAAATAGACATTTTAAATCGGTTAAATAACCGTTATAGATCCAGCCGATTTAGAAAGTCTGGAGTTTCTACATCGGTTTTCAAAATCGATGTAGAAAGTCTACTTTCTACATCGATTATTTAACCGATCTAAAATGTCTATTTGAACCGATCTAGAAAGTCTTATTTTTTTCCCCAAAAAAAAATGACCCTAACCCAGCTCGGGTCCGACCCGACCACAGCCCGGCCCTATCCCGACCACAACCGGTCCGGCCCGAGACCGGGCCCGACACAGTCTTGAAATATCAATGTATTTCGATTTGTTGTCATTAGTGTTTGAACCCTTGACCTTGTGGTTGGGGAGTGAAGTCTCAATCACTAGGCTAAAGTGAGTTGTTTGAGAAACTTACATTTATATTAAATTTAAATATAATTTCTCGAGTGAGTTTTAAATCGGTTCTAAATTAACCGATTTAGAAAATGGTCATGTCACTTTTTAGATCTCGGTTATTTTGGCCTAATCCTCACTTCCCGAAAGGAAGAGTGTGAAATTTTTTTTTCTTTCCGCAGGGACCAGGAGATTGGATCTAGCCGTGACCCCCTCAGTCACTACGAACGCCCCCGATCAGTGCAATGATTTACTTCACGAGCGAGGTCTCTGGTTCAAGTCCAGGATGGCCCAGCTGCGTCAGGGAAAAGAATAGAAGAAGTATCTGACTACTTGATGCATGCTCCACTTGGCTCGGGGGGATATAGCTCAGTTGGTAGAGATCCGCTCTTGCAATTGGGTCGTTGCGATTACGGGTTGGATGTCTAATTGTCCAGGCAGTAATGATAGTATCTTGTACCTGAACCGGTGGCTCACTTTTCCAAGTAATGGGGAAGAGGACCAAAACATGCCACTGAAAGACTCTACTGAGACAAAGATGGGCTGTCAAGAACGTAGAGGAGGTAGGGTGGGCAGTTGGTCAGATCTAGTATGGATCATACATGATCTTTTTGAAGATCCAAGAAATTGCAGGACTTGGGGAAACTTTATAATCTTCCCCTGTTCTCTTTAATTGACATATATCCTAGCCATCAAATAAATTAAGGATGGGATCCTTAATTTAGAATGGTCGGGATAGCTCAGTTGGTAGAGCAGAGGACTGAAAATTCTCGTGTCACCAGTTCAAATCTGGTTCCTGGCACATGTTTAATTTGGATGAGGTATTTTAAGAATAGAACCATGAGATCTTTTTGTCATTTTTTATTCATAATTTAAAATAAAACCAGTATTTAAATTAAAGAGAATGAATAAGTATTTCCATCTCAGAATTTCAAAAATTTTAATCTACGAAGAAAAGCTTATTTTATATTGTTAACTTTACCTCCTGTTGTTTGTAGTGTAATGTATTCATAATTTACCTCCTGTTGTTTGTAGTGTAATGTATTCATAATTTACCTCCTGTTGTTTTACACATCTTATAATTTACCTCCTGTTGTTTGTAGTGTAATGTATTCATAATTTACCTCCTGTTGTTTGTAGTGTAATGTATTCATAATTTACCTCCTGTTGGTTGTAGTGTAATGTATTCACTAGATTGAAAAATCATCATCAATCTATTTTTTGTTTTGTTAATATATTTATCTCTTACTATATGATAATATATATTTTGTTCTTCATAGTTGATTTACTTATAGCTTCCTTAAATTTTATCTACTTACAGCTTCCTTCAATTACTATTTAAATTATTATTTAGTGGATTTGTAGTGATAATTATATGGCTCATAGGGATACTTGATATTTTTTTGCTTATACGAGTTTTTTATAATTTCCATTCTCCCATTGTTCCTCAGTAGCTTAATGGTAGAGCGGTCGGCTGTTAACCGATTGGTCGTAGGTTCGAATCCTACTTGGGGAGATTTTATTCATTCTAAATTAACGAAAAATAATAAATAAAAAGCAAAAAAGGCATTACAAAGACCCACACCCCAAGTTCAATAGCTTTTGGTCCGCTATCCCGATCATGATTTTCCTACCCCTAGGGTAAAGGTACTTCCCTTTTGGGCCGGTTGTGGGCGAGGAAGGATTAGAACCCCCGACACCGTGGTTCGTAGCCACGTGCTCTAATCCTCTGAGCTACCGGCCCGCCCCGTCCCCACT